>JAHHFK020003730.1:0-185585 GCA_024533555.2 Aedes koreicus
ACCTCCCTCGAAAATAGTGCAATTACATTCAGTTATTAGAAAATTAGCAAGCCAGATATTTTGATTATTCATTCCATACAACAAATGGATGAACTAAAACACAAATTGCCACGAAAATGAAAAGTGTTCTTTAAGTCCTTTCCCTCGATTGAAGGTAATAAGTCTAAGAGTGAATTGCATAACTCGCCAGTATCACACCTATGTCAGTGCCTTTATATAAACGTTCCACAACGTGGCAGTTAAAAAATGACTAGAATTCCTGATACTTTCACTATTGGTCAAATTCTTAATCTAACATGCATGTTTAGAGCACGAGAGGGATCCCTTTAATTCAAGAGACTATTAAAGCAAAGCTAACCGATATAGAGCAGAATTGTTCTTTGACCTCAAGGCTACTCTCAAAGCGGACCCTCCGCGTCCTACTCTTTTCATAAAACCTTGTGTGTGTGTGTATATACAATCCAACGCCCACCGTCCGGCGGTGTTTTTATGGAAGAAAAATGTTTGCAGTTAAACAAACTGTTGTCGAATCGACAAACACTTTTAGCCCGGGAGTTGGAAGGTGATAGCTCTGTTGGGTTCCAGTGACCCATTTCAGAATGCCTGGTTACTCACGTCCATTCCGAGGTCACTTTCACTTACAACAAGCCCCGCATAGACACAGTACAAACATCAAATGGATATAGGTACTGTGCATACAATTCCATCATCAAATCTTACTGTTTTGAGGCTGGCACGTATCGTTCAAATTTAGTTATAATCAGATAGACCTCACCGGATTTTGTTGCTGATAAACAGTATTCATTTGGACGGCTTCCTTGTGATGCTTAAGGAGCCTTTTAATTCTTTGTCAGCATCTCTCCTCGGAAGTTTTTCAACATCCTTTTCGATGGAACAGCCCGAATTCTGTTCATACTTCGCGCACAAGGTCTGATCCCTAGCTTAATTATATGTTGTTAGAGTTAGTGCTTTGATCACGGCTGTCGTATACTTATTATTCAGGACTTATTATTAGTTGCTCACTATCATGATCAAAACACTCACCCTTTTCAATAATGAAGCGAACAATAAGATTATTAATGATACCAACTGTATTTTGATGTTTAATGAATGACAATTAGAGAATAAGCAGCAATGAAAAAAAAACTGTCAAGCAAATGAAAAGGGAACTTTTTGTCGTTTCCCTAAATTATTTGATATTAGGGATATGTAGATTGTTCTTTGCTTCGCCTAAGAGTGAATTGCGGTTAAACCCGCCAGTGTCGCACCTGTTTCAGTGCCTTCAAATAAACGTACTACGACGTGGCAATTTAAAGAAAGCATAGTGTGATACTATCACTGCTGATCATGTTCTTGGTCTCCCATGCTGGCCTTATGCATGAGATTAGCCCTCTCACCTACGACAAGGTGACAACCATGATCTTCGAGAGGGAAAGACAAAACATACACAGTGTTCTTGCACTTAAAAATATCAAATCCATATTTAAGGTAGTTGTGATGTTATTGATCCTCCCATTTCGAATTTCAACCCCAAACTGAATGGTGCTCAATTGTTAAGTCTTTGTTAGAAACACTTGCGAAAAATCGCTTGTACTCATTAATTTTCACAATAAAATAAAAAAGGACACATCCTTCAGTAAATGTTAAAAATGCAAATAAAACAAAATATTATGCAAACACTATGCTGCAAAACATTAGGAAATTTAACGAAAAATTAAAAAAGTATTGACGTTTAAAGCAGACCACTTTTCCTGACGCTCTCATTTTTCATACCCGTAAAGACTAACCCTGTATAGGAAACAAAGACGTATTACGCGACAAATATCATTAAAAATAGCACACAAAAATCTGAATGTTTCGATGAAACTTTTCTTTCAGCGTTTTCTTCATAAAATAATTCATTCGCATGCAAATCGCATGAGTGGAACCAGTTGAAAAATTCAAAGTTTGTAAGTGTATACAATTTTTCCCATAGAACCTAATTCAGCAAATTGGTGATTTCACATAGGATTAATTTTCATCGCATGAAACGTCTCAAATTTTTTGTAATACATGTTCTAGCCAAATTTTATAATATTTTGAAGTCATCCCAACATTAGAGGGATAATTTTAATCAATTGTTATTAATCAATTAATTTTCTCCTGATCAATTTCACGGTAGGCACTTTTTATAAAGATCAGCAATCTAACGAGTTGAATTTGGCAAAGGGTAAATGCACCCTTCTTTTTGGGGAAATGCTCCTTAAACTTTGGAAAAATGCTCTTTAGATGCGTTTGCCCGGCATAATGCAATCGGAGGTATTAACCTTCTGGTTAGCACTTGCCGGGTGTTTTGACGGGTCTTCAGTTTCTTCAAGATTGTATAGTTTTGACGGGTTTTAAGTTTCTGAATTTAAGAGTCGTCAAAACGAAATTAAGACTCTTCCAAATGAAATTAAGACTCGTCAAAATGAAATTTAAACCCGTCAAAACTACCTCGAAGATTGCGGAGCGAGGCTCCGCTATACAATCTTGAAAAAACATAAGACCCGTCAAAACAACCGGCAAGCGCCAACCAGAAGATAAATACCTCCGATTGCATTATACCGGGCAAACGCATCTAAGGAACATTTTTCCAAAGTTTAAGGAGCGGAGCATTTACCCAAAAAGAAGGGTGTATTTACCCTGCTGCCGTTGAATTTATATGCAATTTTCTGGAAAACAGACAATTTCCTTTTTTCGACTTAACTGATCCTCTTTGTGTCCTAGAATTCACAACGGTTAACAACTTTTGCCTCGTTTTTAGCATATAATCTAGCCTCAAAAAGAATAAGTTCTATGTCCTGTTCGAGTTCAACGAATTAAGTGAAACACTCGAAGCTCGAGTTGCTTTCCAAGTAACAAATTCAATTTTAAGGTACACTTGAAGACGTTTTCAAGACTCATTTGATAAAACCGCGCATAAAACTAGATATTCTACATAACATCGATAAAACAGCCATAAAACGCTCATAAGTTCAAAAATACCCATACTACAGGAGGTTCTCAAGACTATTGCTCAAGGTTCGCTTAAAACTTGATAGTTTTATCGGAACATAATTGTAATGACATTCAAAACATGCTTAAGACTATGATAAAACTACACAAAGTTTTGATAGTTTTATGATTTTCCTCTTAAAGAACACTTCCAGTCCGTCACAAATATGTTTAGAAGATTCCATTTTGAGATTCGTTCTGCTGAATGGAGACTTTTTGTGTTTATAGTTGAGTGGAAGCTAATCAATAAAAAAAAAGTTTCTTTTCCAAAGTGGATACGTATGTAAATTCATTTTAAAATTGACCATAAATGTATGAGCTGTTTGCCTGCAATTGATAATTTTTTCATGCGACGTTGAGTTTATTGGTGTTTCATAACATAAAAGTTCGAAAATTTTAATGCGCCACGGAATTATTGCTAGAACAGCTTTTGACAAGCGGTGGCGGAGCTTGAAGAACGGAACATCTTTGACCCAATTCTTCGCTAATGAAACAAAGATCCAGCAAACGGTTATTTGCGTTTGGAATGCCATTAATTTGCCTACATTAACATAATATTTTACAATCGTAGTGAACTATCGTAGGTTTTAATTGAATTTCCGCTTGAACGATCCACTACTTTTTAATTTTTTCCACCTATGGGCGTCCATTGTGACAGTTTGTTTATTTTTCAGATAATGTTCTTTCTCAAGAGTATGTGCTCTTATTTGAAATCTGGTTTTATGGCAGCTTTTTCAAGATACATTCATCTTAAAGAAGAATGTCATAAAACTTTTTCAAAACTTTTATCATGTTTTATAAAAGTTGCGAACTTGAGAGGGGGATTAAGTATCTTATAAAATTACTTATAAGGAGAATTACACTTAAAAATGATGCAGTTTTATGGAACTTTCTTCAAGTGTTCTTTAATCACTCTTAAGAACTGTTTATCAATTAAAACCACCTTAACTTTGAAAATGCCCTGATTAAACCAAATGAACTCCATACTGCTTTAATAAAACTACCATCAAACATGAATAGAACCAATTATCATTTGAATTGTTACTTGGGTTAAGACTGGTGGATTTCTTCTGCATGAATGAACTCAACAATCCTGTGTTGCTGGTGCAGCTTGCTGAAAGATATCGTGATGAGTTGGTTAGCATCGACGAACATGATTCAAGTGAAGTGATAAAAACATTGAGACTTATGTGGAATCCAACTTTGGACGATCTGCAGTTTATTCCCCTTCCAATAATGAGCGTTAATAGTGCTACTAAACGGCAAGTACTACCGCATATGTGGCACACATTTTCGATCCATTAGGTATTGTTGGTGGGTCGTTATCGGCAGTCTTTTGAAGAGTTAGAATAGGATGAAGAGTTTACGGGTGATTTGAAGGAAAACCTTAACTATTTCATGAATGCATTAGGCTGTATTACCAATCTTTAAATTCCTCGTCGTGTTGTAGTTGCTGGCGCCATAGCTTTTGAGCTGCATGGATTTGGTGATGCAAAGATACGGAAGTTAAATTGTTTTGCATAAGATCGAAGCTCGTTTCAAAAACATTTTTGACTATGCCAAGAAAGGAACTTCTAACGGCACTTCCGCTGTACAGAATGGTGAAAGAAAGTGTTGGTCGCATAAGCGTTGTCCTTTCAAGTCATTACATTGTAATCAGACAGTCAAGTAGTGCTAGCTTGGCTAGTAAAGAACCCAAAACATTTAGATGTGTTAGTGTAAAATTCGGTAAGTGAGATTAAGTCTACCGGACATAACTTTAAGTGGAAGTATGTTATTACGGCGAAAAATCCAGCAAATGTTGCGCCACATGGCCAGTCTTTAGCGGCTGTGAATCAAACGACTTTTTTCACCAACAAAACGACAAACGACTTTTGTCCGTTGTTCCTGAGGAGTCAAGAGTATCAGGTGGTGCTTCCAGAACTACTGTCCAACAAAGATGTTCCTGAATTGTGGCAAGCCACTGATGCATCTACGGTTGTTCAATTAGAGCAGCTACCAGTTTTTCGTCAGTTTGAGTCTTCCAGGAAGTAAGAACGAGATCTGGCATATGTTTTACGCTTTTGCCGGAATTTGAAGGAGACATTAAAAGAGCAGCATCTTGCATAAATTCCTTATCGTACATTACATGCGGTACACGTTGAAGGTCATCGTTGATGGTTATTCAAAATCAACACTTTGGTAAGTATTTAGCCACCATCAAGTTCGGTACTGTACTGCAAAATATTTTCCCCTTTCTGGATGATGAAATGATTCGCGGAAGCGGACGATTGTGACATCCAAGTCTGCCTTATTTCATTAAGTATCAATGGATCTTACCTAAGCAATACTGTCCTGTGTTTGCGGTGGTTCATCATAAGAGTCCACACGCTGCTGGTTTAGCTTCCAGGGCAATTGTGAATTGTTCTGCTGTGCGCACATTTATACGAAGTTGCGTACAGTGTTTCAGGGTTAACTCTCCCTGTGCCAAACAGTTCATGGAGGATCTTCCTGTCACAAGGTGTGAGATGGCAGTGTCTTTTATTTTGGTTGGCGTTGCCTTGGCAGGTCCCATACTGATCAAACAAATTGGAAGAAATATGGCACCTGTAAATGGATATTTTAGTGTTTTGTACGAAAGGTATTCATCCGGAGGTGGTTGAAGACTTGTCTGCCGATGCATTTATCGCTCACTTAGCTGATCTCACGAATACCTGTTAGAGTTACAGACTCGACACAAATGGACAAATAAACAAGGTAATGTTCAACCTGGAATGGTGGTGGTAATGAGAGATGACAAATTCCGCCACAATATTGGATGATGGAAAAGGCTCAAAATTCTTACACTGGAACCGATGGATGTGTTGTTGACATCCCAACAAAATTAGGTGTTTTTCAGCGTCTGATCTACAAGTTTGCTCCCTTATCTATTCCTTATAAGACAAGATTCCCGCGGAGGATGATATTCCAGCCGTTCACCACGAATAAAATTGAATGACAGTGCTCCATTCAGCCGCAGCCTTCTGTGATACACAGGAAATTTTATGATCCCCGTGACTGAAACAACTGCACGAAAGAGCGCGCACGAATGGAAGTTTTTTTTCGCTACCTAGCAGAGGTTCATTGTACAACAAACTTTCATCATGTTAACACGTTTCAAATAAAATCAAGTAAAATGCAACAGAAGCTAAAGAGGAATACCGAGGGAAAGGTGGCTTTATCGTTCCATGCCTTGGGCCGAGAGATTGGTGGAACCAGCCAAATGGTGAAGAAATACCTGCGCAAGGTGGTCTACGCCGGCTGTGTAGGAAGAGTAGGCAATCACCTAGAAGAAGCGGCTGAAGGTGGTAGTGAAAAACCGGGACCGGCTACTTTACTTCCCCCACCAAAAAGGTAAGCGTTGACTTCAAATGTGTCTCCCACCCCATGTTCCCGAAGAAAGAAATTTCAAGGAAATTTTTGTTCAGGGATTGTGGTGATCTTGAAATTATAGTACGAAGTGCCTACCGGAAGTTGCCGAGTTTTGGTCAGATTTGGCTTCGACCCATTATGCTAAAAAATCACTGGAGGAGCTAGACCGGCTGGAGATAAACATTGATGGTACCAGATAACTTGACGCATTTGACCAGTTGCTTCTTACGAACGGTCTCAGGAGCGGTCAACGTTAATTGATTTATGTTGCGCATCTATCCTTTTTCCGAAACCATCACTGTGCCCACTTGACTGATTATGATGAAACTCTGTCAACGTGAATATTGCATTGATTTTTCAAGTTTCAGGAAGATTAAAAAAAAAATTACCAATCCCATGGAATAGACTGTGTTTTTTATTTTTTTCGAATACAGTCTTCATTAAAACGGTCTGCGACACCTGAAATGTTTCGGGTATGCAATGCATTCTTTTCTTTTTTATTCGATTTTTAGTGATTTTTCCAGAAACAAGAATAATTTTACAGACCAATGCCGACCGCAGATCAGAATTTCTAGAAAGTCGGTATCGAGAATATGAGCAAATTGACCAGGAACCATTCAATGCCAAACCACTAATGGATTTGCGAGACAATAACTACATTTTAATGGCCATACGGCCACTCTGTGGAAAGTTCCGGGTGTATGTGGTGATTAATATTACCTTACCTTACCAATCAGACTGAGGCCGGCGTTGCCTCTGCTGTACACAGAAGTTGTTTCCATTGTAATCGGTCCATGGCTGTACCTCGCCAGCCTCGCTGTCTGCGGAGGGTCCGCAGTCGCCTTCTACTTGATCGATCCACCTTGCTCGTTGCGCGCCTCTTCTTCTTGTACCTGTCGGTTCGTTTTCGAGACCATTTTCACGGGCTGTCGTCCGACATTCTTACGACTGCCCAGCCCATCGTAGTCGACCGATTTTAGCGATGTGTACGATGGGAGGTTCTCCCAGCAACTGGTGCAATTCGTAGTTCATTCGCCTCCTGCACGTTCCGTCTTCATCTGCACTCCACCGTAGATCGTACGCAGCACCTTCCTTCAAAGACTCCAAGGGCGCGTTGGTCCTCCATTAGCAATGTCCATGATTCGTGGCCGTAGAGACTACTGGTCTAATTAATGTCTTGTAGATGGTCAACTTTGTGGTTCGGCGACTTTGTTCAATCTTAGCGTCCTTCGGAGTCCAAAGTAGCACGATTGCCAGCCATAATGCGCTTTGTATTTTGTGGTGGGGGGTGGGGGGGTTTTTGGTTAATATACTTAGATTAAATATAGCGTTGATTCAAATATGCAAGTGATAAATATGTTAAGTAAGGGAAAGGGAGGAATTAATTAGTAAAGAGTTGGCCCTCCCTCTACATCCAGGCCAGCTTTATTCCGCCATCTGAGCAAACTGTAGAGATAATGAATATCATCGGGTAAGTTTCAACATTCCCTTAATTTTCCCAAAACGGATCAAGTAGCTGTGTAAATTGAAATTCCTCAAAGTTGAAAATATCATAAAAATTACATCCTTTCCATCCAACCGGCTCATTTCCTATAACTGCCACCCAAATCAAGGTATCTCTGTCAGTTTCACACAATGCCCATCACCCGCACAATAATGGCACCTAGTTCTACGATAGAACGTTAAACTCGCCCCACAATGGAAAACTACTTCTCTCGAACTGTGTAGTGCAGGAAACCCGACTCTGTCTGCCTGTGCTCGCATTACTGAGAGGGATAAAATTTAATTATTTACAATCAAAGTTTTATATCAAAGCATAATGACATTGTAAATTTTCATATCTTCTTAAACGTCTCCACTCCCCCATTTCGGGGACGATGGTGGGTCTGTGTCTTTGTGACGGGAAACGTGCCTTGTTGTTTCCACTCACTGTAGACCGGTAGTGTGCTGAGAAGATGCTCCTCTTACTACCTACTTCAGGCTTGTTGGAGCCGGTGAGCGGACAACGATACTTTTGTATCGTTTCTCATATCAAGTTGGATTGGTTTCAAATTCGATGTACTTACTTTCAAAACGAGACCGGGATGCGATCCGATTTTTTTTCTTCAAACAAATCTTTATTTCACAAACGGACATTATGTGCTGGATTATGAAAATTTTCGTGCCATTATAAAATTAAATCTTTTCTAACATTAAGAGCTAATTGTGATAACAGTGTACAGTCTGCCTTTTCTGCTAATATCAATTTGATGTAGCACAGTTGGCACCATTTTTGTTCATACTGGGGGAAAGAAGCGAGAATGATTCAGTTTACAAGTATGCAAGTGAGGGTATCCCAGTGTGGTTACTTCGGTGGGAAAACTCATCGTAGCCGTGCTGTTAAGTAGGAAATATTAGATGGAGTATAAAACGCTCGCTTGTAATGCGGGAGGAAATCTTTTGGCACAGGAAATGTGAGTTAGCTTGCCATAAGAAGATTTTTAGCACCCATGGTGAAGGAAAGCAGTGGAATGAGGAAAAGTACTCGCAAGAAATAAACGAAGAAGCTCTACTGCAGTTGGTTTGAACTGGGAGGAATTTTCCGAAAACTAGGGAAACGGAACGTAATTCTCACTGTCGGCTGGTGATATATGAGTGGTATTTGTCTCAATTAAAATTACATGGCCACGGTCAGAAGCGTAAAGCATCAACAGATTCTGCTATGGGTATGATAGAGCTACTGTACAGGGCGGGAGGAATTTGGAAACAACGTATCACTTTGATATAATTTTCAGAAAGCCTGAAAGCTTGAAAGAAGAAGTTTTCTCAAAGTAGGATTTGAAAAACGATCATTTTGTTGTTTGAGTGATGATTGGCAACTTGATGCAAAAGGTTTGGATTGCTTTCTGAATGTTTTGTGTCTTATCAGAGTGTGAACTTATTTTTCTTTCATTTAGGCCACTTCAAACTTTTGCCAATTGCATTAGTTAATTACCTGCTTTGATTTTAGCATTTTCAATGCTATATAACATTTGTCAATTAAGTTTGTTATGCTTGCACTATTTGTGTTTTACTAAACCCAGAATTATCCGGATATTAAGCATCTCTTAATTATTGATTGACTTGATCGGAATTTAAACCCTTATTTGATTTTAAATTGATTAAGCACTTTTCGCAACGAAGCTAGCAAAGTGTGAGGCCCACACGTTACGTATAACAAACCATCTTTGGCTCAGCCAATATATGTTAGACACTTATCATACGATCATCAGGAAATCCATCGGTTGGTGCAACTAATTTAATACTCATTTAAGTTTAAATTAGGTTGTTGCAACAAATTTTCTCGGTCTTGTGTTGCTTGGTAGAAGTCGTCGCTATTGAAGGTTGAAAAACACAGAAATAGAATGTCGCCGAAGGCTCTGATATTCAACTTATAAGCATTGTGTTTAACAATAAGCATTGTTGCGATTAGATTTCACGACAACTGAAACGATAAGAGTCTGTCCGGAATAATGCTAACTGACAATATTTGTGTACACTAGAGTAGGTCGTCGTTGAAGGCGAAAAAGGAAATTTTACCAGATCAAGCAGGAGCAGTTCTTTTTCATTCCATTGACGCCTCAAGAAATGTGCAACAATTTCTATCCCGATTTCCACATTGCGCTTTGAATTTTTATGTTTGGGGAGTTAGTTTGAGAAATCCAACTTTCAAATCTTTCCATACCTAGCGCCTCTATATGAAAAAAAAATATGAAGATCGCACAGAACAAGGAACAAAGAGAAACAGAGTTAATTAAGGCCTGTACTCGAAAAAAATGCACCAGACAAAAGTGTTCGCCAAAAATTTATTTTATGTCGGATTTTCTTGAAACTTTCAGAGAATGAATTAATATATATGGATTATATTTCGACATGATTATTTTATTCAATTTATTTTCCATCGCTGAAAGCCCGCAGCTTTCCCTTATTTGTGCAATGGTGGAGCCGACCTTTTTGGTCACTTTCATCCATTATTTCTTCAACTTCAGCTCGTTATTGAACACCTTGGACGATTTTCGAACTTTGGCCTTCATTATGGCCCAAAATCTTCCCGACCGGACGAATCTCTGATGAATTTGGGGGTTGCCGGTTTTTGGTACAAAAACAACGTTATTGTCTCTGTACCAATCCATCGTCGATCGCGCGTAATGGCATGATGCCAGGTCCGGCCAAAATAATATCTTGCCTCCGTGGGACCGCAGGAAGGGCAACAGACGCTTCTGGAGGCACTCAGTGCGGTAAATTTCACTGTTGATGGTACCCGTTGTGATATGTACGGTTTACTCAGTTTACCGCATTGGCATATGGCCTGCCAGAGCAAGTATTTTTTGGCTAATTTGTCCACTTTCTTCTTCCTTATGTCTTCCGAAACATCAAACCGTGATTTGGCAACGTAGAACTCCAGCCCCGGAGTCTGCTTTGCGTCTGCCATGATGTAGGTTTCGTCATCCATAACCATACACATTGGTTTCGTTAACCGCTCTCGATACAGCTTCCTTGCGCGGGATTTGTTTCGTTGATCACGCCGGTTCGGTGCCTTGCGGACCTTGAATACACGAAGCCCAGCTCGTTTCATGGTTTGCTGAACGAACCAGGCGGAACACCTTGCCTTCAGAGCCGCGTCGCGAATCGAAAGGTTCGGATTACACTTGAAATAATCCAACACCTTCCGGGCCTTCACAGGGTCAGCTGTCTTCGATTTTCTTCCACTTCCAGCCCGCCGCTCGGTCGTCTGGGACTCCTTAAACGATTTTACCACCCGAGACACAGTTGTATGGGTGATTCCCAGTTGTCTTCCAATCCATCTCATCGTCGCAGTTGGTGTTTCCATGATGGCGCGCAAAATTCTACAGCGATTTTCTTCTTGTTTCGATGACATCTCAATAACCACTGAACCGATTGTTATAAAATTTTGCATATGTAAACAATTCCAAACTAGTTATACCCAGATTTACATCAATTTTTACTCACGGACAAAAAAGTTACACACGGATAAAAATGGTGCATTTTTTTCGATTCTAGGCCTTAAATAGCAAAATTACGCAGAAAACATGGGTTTGGAGAAGGCAATTGATAGAAGAATAGTCAAAGAGTAACAGAAGAAAATGGAATGAAGCTGAAGCGAGAACCAACGCTGAACAAAGAAAGTCGACTACGGGTGATACAACGAAAAACAAAGGATGTAGAAGCAGTAATAAGGAAATCTGGCAGTGGTGAAATGGAAAATCGAAGCGGAAGAAGTGAAGAACAAGAAACAAAGCGATGATAAAATAATGATAAAAAAAACAAGTAAATGCAATGTGAAATGGGTGAAGTGTATGTGTAAGAAGTATATGAAAAGAAGAAAAAGCAAATATGGTGGCCCTTTAGGGATGGAGCAAAAAATGAGTTTAAGAAGACTAGAGAAATGAATAAACAAGAAACAAGGCAGAAGAGGAAGAGTGGAAAAATTGAAACGTAAGAAAAGAAGCAAAGTGAAAGAAAAACGAAAGAATTAACAGAAGGAGAAAACCGAGATTAGAACTAGAAAAAAATAAACAGAGAAGAGATACCCATGCCGAGGAGCAAAATAGAGTGATAAAGCCAAGCAAAGCAAAGGAGAAGAAGCAAAAAACGAAGCAGAAAAATAAATAGATGAGTTTTAACTGATAAAGCGAATATCCGTATACGAGAAGGCCAAGTGGAAGAAAATAAATAAAAGGTAAAAAATGTAAACAGCGTATAATTGCAACGGAAGAGGAGAAGTCGTACAAAAAAAACGAGGTGTAAAAAGATTTATAAAAGGCGAGACTAAAATGAAAGATAAGTACAAGAATCTATAGCTTGAGTGGTCATAAACTTAATGCATCTTGGTATTCATTCTATTTTGCTCGGGCGACCCAGTTATGGGAATAAAGATTGTATCGAAAATAAACTGGCAACGATTATGATGCGCTCACACATACACGCGTAAGACTATCGGTCTGAGACTACCTACATTCTACGAGTTCATCTGCCAACAACATGATCAGCTCCTGAATTTTAGATAAACGGTGATCGTTTTCGAGATGCCTAGATGAAAAGGGTGTTAAAGTTCAAGTGGTGGACACGTGGCTTCGTGAGAAGGATGTCTCGAGAAACCAAATAGCGAAACGATTCGGAATTCATCACGACAGCGTAAAATCTATCATCAACAAGTTCGATGAGGTGCCAATAAGAGGAAGAAAACCAGGTCCAGCTGACCTAAAATTGAACCAGAAGGTTAGAAGTCAACCGATCGATGTTGATTCGTGATTTTCCGAGAAAGGTTGGTACATTCGGCAGAATGGTGCGAAAAATCAAGAAACACAACTACCTGAAGACTTATAAGAAGTAGAAAATAACAAAACAAAGTGCTGAGCAAAAGCCAGAGC
Source organism: Aedes koreicus (assembly GCA_024533555.2). Classification (NCBI taxonomy): domain Eukaryota; kingdom Metazoa; phylum Arthropoda; class Insecta; order Diptera; family Culicidae; genus Aedes; species Aedes koreicus. Next base: position 12,816 of record JAHHFK020003730.1, read on the forward strand.
CAGGTTATACAGCCAACTTTTGCAAAGACCGTCTGTCTGCGTTTTGATCGATGTTGAAACATATGTGAAAGAGGACTCCAGATCGCTTCCAGGACCGCCATTTTACACCAAGGTTATCAGCAAAGAGGTGAGCAGCTCCGAAAAGTTGTTGGAGGTGGAAGAATTTGGCCAGAAGGTTCTAGATGTCAGGCAATTTTTTGCTGCCGCTCCAAGTCATCGATGTTCAACACTAAATGTACGATCAATGCTGACGTTTACCCCACTGAGTGTTTCCAGAAAAGGATGCTTCCATTATACAAGCTGCACAAGGTCCCTCCTTTGTTTTAGCCTGATTTGGCGTCAGCCCATTGATGATGATGATGATGATGATGATGATGATGATGATGATGGTTATGATGTGAACTATCATCTAATGGAGCAAGGCAACTGCCTATATCACTGGACTGTTTTAATTAAACGGTTTGATCAAGGTTGCATTGTGGTAAATGTTTCATCATGACCCTGTTTGAAGGGCAAAAAACGTATTGTGGGCCCGTAAGCAGATACACTTACGTACCACCCAGAGCTACAGGGGTCTAAAGAGAATCTCCTTACAGAAACAAGTTCGCATGAACCACAACAAAACCGAGCCCCCGCCTAGTAAAAAGTCCCACTAGATGGGGAGAAGAGCCCGCCCTTTATTCACGAAATGTTAACAACAGGAAGAAGGCAGTCCCACTCTTCCTATCCAAATCGCTTCAATCGGGTGCTCTGATGGTCCCTCCCTTTATCCCAGCATATGGTGTTATATAAATATATGCAAAATGTAGAGAAATAATTTGATTTTCTGATTGTTTTGAAATTGTGGGTGGGGTAATGGGGGATTGGTGGGTCTTTGGGGGTGTTTGGGGGGGGGGGGGGAAATATGGAGGGGGGTTGGGGGTTTGGTGGTTGTAACCGTTCAACCCAACGTGCTTTCCGGAAATGTCAGCAGATGGTTTAAACGCCACTCCGTTGGGAGACCATCCACCTGTTTGCAGGGTTGCCCGGCCTGAGACCTCTCAAGGGAAAGGGTTTTGGGTTCCAATAGTGGAAGGAAAGCGCGAACGTCGGCCGGCTACTAGGTTTCAACCAGAAAACTTCTCTTTCAAATGACTTCGGCCGATTAATAGGTGCAAAGGAAAAATAAGCCGATGAATAGACCGCTCTCACTATAAATCATCACTGGCGGACTGAACGGGTAAATTTTGATCTGTTTCATGGAAGATTAAAGAGTGTTCTTTGGTTGGATTCGGAGCCAACCTCCCCTGCAAAATAGACGAAACTACTTGAAAACGGACCCGGATGACATGAAAACTCCCCTACATTACTTCTTCTAGTTCATTATAATGGAAACCAGTCGGTTTGTCTGTGGTACCATAAAGAGTTTATTCCATTCGCTTTCACAACGTTGTACTTCTATTTCTATCCTTTATTCAAACCTGTAGGCCTACATTACCGACATGCTTCTCTCTCCTATCATCTTCTGTTCTTTCCTATTCATTTCTTCTCATCACCATTAACTTCCTATCTATCCACTATTCTCACGTGCTATCTTGGCGGTATGCATTCACATTCGGGGGTCGGCTATTGTCGGACAAAAAATAGCCTCTCACGGCCGCGCGTCTCGAACCAACAATCGGAGCGGGCAAAAAGTTACACCATGCGCATGGGAAATTAATAATTATACGTGCATTTACTCACGGGACCACGTTTACATGTGGGAGTTTGCTGACTACTTGTCGATTACTCTGCTGGATGCTCGGTGTGTCGATCGGCGCTGTCGCTGGTCGATGAGTGTGTCGATCGTTTGCTGTTGGTGGGTGGTTTTCGCGCCGATTACCACATGCTGGAAGTGTGCTTACACTGCACGCACGAAATCAACGGTTTCTTGGTGATCACCGATGGTTCATGCGCCGACGGCGCCTCACTGAATATTTGTAGCTGCAACGTGTACTGCCGATGCGCTTTCGGTCGTCACCGATCGCGGGAAACTCATGCTATTTCCGCTGCTGCCTTCAACCCTGTCCGGGGCGCGATATTAACGGGCGCGGCCCCCTTCGGTCACGTATACTACCGGGATCCTTCGAAGCTGGTAGAGTGGGGTCAGGAATAGTTGTCTGGGCGAATGATGAGGTGGCGGGCTCTCGGCACGTTTGCCACAAATCTGGATAGCTTTTCGACACTCACCAGAACGTTTCACTTCCTAACGGTAGCACGTTGTTCGGATTTACCTCAGGAAAATGCACCACCTTCCTGTAGCAGCTTACTTTTTCAGTAGCTTTGACTGTAAATTATATTTTTATTAGTTATAAGGCTTAATTACATGTAATTAATAACTTACTATAGATAGTTTTTCTCCTCTTCACATCGTGCTACAAAGGTTCTACTGGCGCGTAATATTCCTTTTTTCTGGGCTGTACTAGATAATTTCGTTAACTTAGTATAGTTCAGTAGAAATTGTATCACTTACGTTAGTATTTCGCATAAACAAAAAGGAAATATAATCCAATTATTATTCAAAATAGAAATGTTCGGAATCGCACTGTGAATCTAGAATCAGTAGCACTATTTTACAATTAAATTTAAGGTTTAGGATAACAAATTTTACCCAAATATAGTTTGCACTTGATGATCGGGCAAAGTTCCACAGTTGCACTAATTTCCTACTAACTAAACAGTTTTTTTTAACTTAGTTCTATTGACTTTATTAGTAAGAATGATTTCACCTACTTTTTTCACTATCTATATTTGTTTTTATTTTATTTACCATTCGCGTGCTTAGTGGTCTTCAACACACACGTTTAGGTCTAACTCAACTAACTTTAAATCCACCTCACGACACGAAACTAAGCTAAACTACTCCTGCCTCTTCCACAATCCAGATCAAAGTGAACGAGTAACAGTCCGAAACCCTCAAACAAAGCGCAAGATTTTCGTGATCCACGCAACCGGAATTGACTTCACGAAGTCCTCAAATTGCCTTTACCCCCTATTAACCGCCCGATATGTAGAAGGGAACTTTGTCTTCGGGTTGCAACAAATTTGGCCAGCCGAACTTAACCGAAAACTTAAAGAGGTCAATACATCTTGAAAGGATTTGGCACAGGTCGATGGCCACCCAACGACGTTCTATGAGATGTACTCCCAAGCGCAGACATCTGCTGTCACATGGTTTAAATGCTTTATATTTAAGAGAACTCATTCGTTCTACTCTTTGTGAATGCTCGACGCTTTTATTGCGTAAAAGTTTTTGATTGGGCTTTGAAGAAGCGGTGAATATAATTGAAGATATATTCCAAATTTATATAATTAAATATTTACAACAGAATTTACAAAACTATACACTATTTACAAAACCAAACTGTATCGACCCGAAGGATCGTTACAATCTTCAAGTGATCGTTACAAGCTGTTCATTTGGTTCAGGCACTTTTGAACGTTGATGTGGCAACCTATTGACACATGAAATCTGCCGCGACCAGCTCGGCAGAACGAGCCCATACCCCTTTCTGAACCGAAGGGTAGGGGTCTGATTTGGCGTCAGCTCATTCGCCAAAGCTACAGTAGATGCAAGCAAGAAAATAGAGTTGATTTCGTCGAGAAAGACATCAATCCTCCCAATTATCCACAGTTTCGTCCAATTGAACGCTACTGGGCTATCTTCAGGCACAACTTCAAAAAGAGTGGTAAGGAGTGCAAGACCATGGTCTGCGGCTTCCAACAAATGCGACCAAAATACTGTTCAAAACCTCATGAGTGGAATCGAATAAAAAATTAGAAAATTCTGGAAATATAGTTGCTTCCATTCGTTTTTTTGTATAAGAGAGCAAGACTTGAATTATATGATACAGTTGTTTTTGTTTCTCGTGCTATGAGAAATGAATGTTGTCCATTTGTTTTCGATAGAGTCCTTATAGTCCGAAGAGTCACCAACATCTTCTCGGATGATATTGTAGTTTTTTCATATTCATGTTTTCCAAATTATAAGTATTCTTACTAATACTGGATTTCATCACTTTTCAGTTAACTTATTCCTTTATTTCAATTTCTGTATGTGGTGTACAGTGAAAAAAATAATTCACTTAAGCGCTTTAATAACTAATAAGATATAAACTGGATTTAGGATTTCAAATTGAAAAATATTGGAAGTTTCCTGTTCATTCTCAATTTTCTGATACTTTTAAAACAGACATGGTGAGGTACTTCGAAGTTATTTCAGTTTGATATAAGGTCTATTAGTCCATTTGTCGTTGCACAATTTTCAAATTTTGGTTTTTGTTCTTTCATTTTGTTCTTCGAAGATTCTTCTACGAAGAAAGCTTTTTGTAATCTTTCAAGATGATACAGTTGCATCAACTCTTTCAAGATGATACAGTTGCATCAACTTTCAGGAGCGGGAAAACTTACTTAAAGAGCGTTGTGTTTCGCCTGTTGAGGAAAAAGAATGAGTCATTCTAGCTGGGTTGGACTTGATAATTGATTTATCAAAATCAAAAAAAACGAAAGAAAAGGAAGTAAAAAACAAGGAAAATTTGAAAACACATTTTCAAATTAAACGCAAGCAAATTCCTTTAAATTCCACAAGAAAAGGTTTTGGTGAGCTCTTATGAAAGCACGCGTATTTATCAACGATAAGAAAAATGTAGTTACATTAAATAAAAACTGGCAACATTTTTCTTTCTCTTCAAAAAGTAAATGATCTTCTCTAAGTTTATAAGATTGCCTTCAACTGTAGTCAATTTTAAGCCAGGTTGCAAGAACCGTAAATGTGTTTCGATATTTTCCAATCAGGTTGAATTTGGGGTTTGTTCACTTCCATAAGATGATATAAAATGGCCCTTACAAACAGTGATTGAATGGTCAAAAAGATTCAAAAGAACAAAAACTGCAACAGCTTTAGATAGAGTTTACGGATTTAGTTGAAAATTGGCATACCAGCTATGCTCAAATAGTAGTAATCTTATCTAATTTTATCTTACATAAAAGTGGCGAGTATGAGATGGGATGCTGCAAATAATTAGGTTGGATTACGTTTAATTATTTTTTCGTCAATATTGATGCAATGGAAAGAATGGGGCTGCAAAATGGTGAATCGACAACTGGTTGGGAGCGTGCGTCCCCGCAACATAGCTGTGGTCCTCACAAGTTCCCACCTCATGCTTGCACGGGTCAAGAGCTGACAAAGACCGCCAGCTCAGGGTTGCGTATTTAGCTGGTAGTGCAGCCTGGGCACTGTTGTCCTTCTGACTTCAGCTAGATTGAGGAGGTGCGTGCCGAGCGTCTGTCCACCAAGAAGGTGCGGCTCAAACAGCGTCTGTCCTGGCATCCAGCGGCTGAATAAGAAACGCTGTATCGCGTCAGCGTCAGCGTATAAAGAATGCGGCCATTTTTCGTGGTAGGGTACGATTTCAGTATGCTCCTAAGGTATAGCATGCTCAAATCATACCCTACCACGAAAAATCGCCGCATTCTTTATACGGCATATAATTTCGGATCATCCATGGAATTCCCAAGTATTGTGTAATAATTTTAAATTACTGTTTTCCTTCGTGGCAATAATAATCCAAGTTCTTCTACAATTGCAGCAGTACCACAATCTGTGGACATGCAGACAGTACAAATATAAATGTTATTATCATTTTATATTATAATATCCCTTCAAAATATTTTTTATGCTACTTTTAGCACCGCATTGATGCATCGTCGTAATTTTCTACCCACCTAACCCACGTTATGTATTTGAAAAGATAGGCTGATGTTTTACCATTTTTTTTAGAAAGGATCATGTGACAAATTCGACTTGAATTTTTGTGTTCCTTCTTCATTCAAAAAAATTAATAATTCAAATACTAAAATTGTTTATTATCCTTCATTTTCTACTTCACAGATATAAAAAATTATTTATGGGCCCAGTCGGAAACAAGAATTATCGGAGAATTAAAATTTCCTTTTTTTCTCACTATTTTCCTTTTTTTTGTGGATTTATTAAGTTTTCGTTTTTCGGGCAGTAATCATATGCAATTTATTTCGGCTTATTGTTTGTTTTCATTTTCTTTGCTCTTCTGCTAGGCTGCCCGGTGATCAACTTTCTTTCATTATATCACTTTGGAAATTTTCGCCATTTCAGAGTTTCAATCATTTAACATCGCAGCAGAAGAGGCAAATAGCTGCATTTTATTTTTACATGTATATTATTTAGTATCTCATCACAACATGGTATTATTTTTATCATATCATCATTGTATATTGTTATAATCAAATTAAAAATATTTATTAAAATAATAAATAATAATAATTAAATTTCATCTGCTTCAAGGTAACAAGAAAATTGATTCCAGATAGTACAGATATTTTATTGCATTGTATCTTATGATGTTTTTATATTTATTTAGATCATTGAATATTATTAAAATAATAAATGCTCTTCAATTCTGCTGATTATGTTTATCCATAAGTCATGAATACATTAATATTTTTTTATTGATTCATGTATAATTTAATGTTTTATGTTTTATTTAATTGCAATTTGACCTTCACGTTCCAGAGTTACATTCATCTACCACTGATTGAGCTGCAAAGATGCACCAAGCTGCATATTATTATCATATGCCTATTATTACTATTTTAATTATTTCATCATATTATTTTATTTATAACCATATTAAAATAACAGGATGACGAATTCCAACTATGGCATATTTTAATTAAATATTCTAGTATATTCCATTGCTCTATTACATGCAACAAATATTGCATATTATGACATATTATTTACATTATACATAATAAATACTGGGTTGGGAGGGAGCATCAGGGTATCATTCAAGCTGAAACTGGACGATGGTTTGATTGACTGCCTGAGTCTGGGAGGGAATGAACAGTATCATTTTCTTTATCCTTCCAATTCGATTATGATGCTGTGAATTCTACTCCAATAGTTTCAGTGAGAGCAACGCGCCCTTCTTAACAAGCCATCCTGTAGAAAGCTTAATAAGTATTGCGAATTGGCTTATTCGATTTGATGGATCGTATCGTTGGAAGGAGATTCTTAATTTCCCGTGGATTTCACGTGAGTGTCCACCCCTCAGCTTTTGGCCCTTCATGCAGCGATATTGTGAATTCAAATCGGTGACTAAATCTGATCTTGCTATTAAGTGGAGCTGCATCCAAGCCAAGGGCAGGAAAGGATGGTGGCTATCATACATACATACAATGTTGATGCAAGGGAAGACTGATCCGTGGACAAACCATACCATACGCTCGGAGTTATGTCAAGTTGACTATAATAGAAATTAAAATTTTGACTTAAGTCACCTTCTTGAATTCCAAAATGGCGTCAGACATCAATTTGCTTATTTGATACACTATTTTTGATCCAAAAATATCCATTTTGCAAGGCCTTGACGGCTGAACGAGCTTTTCAAATATAAAAATTTTCAGGGATGGGTCTTTTTATATTTCCAACCATCATTTACAGTAATAATTCGAAATTTAGATAATTTTGAAAATCGACACAACCTGCTGCGACAATCCCAGTTCTTTGGCCATCTTATGGCCAGACTTACCCGGATTCCACCAAATTCACTCTCTCAATCGTTTGATGGCTTCAGGACACCTGACAGAGCGTTTACGGCCAGGTCTGGGAGGTATTTTCCAAGAACCGGTTTCTTTGTAACATTTGATGGTGCGAAAGATGAATCTTTCGTTTATTCCGAATGGTTTCAATTTCTTTAAAATAGTACACTATCTGAAATGTACCAAAAAAAGACTTCACGAGCTCCCTTTTCACGTCCATGACTACCACGAGTCTCAAACGGATGAAAATTCAAAACAAACTGGCAAGCAATGTTGAAATTTTAATAAACTCTAAAATGAAGAGATGCAACTATGAATGTGACAAACCCAATTAAGTGACAGGTTATGTTTTTTTTTTCAATTTTAACTAGCCGCATCAGCTAAACAATTGGAGTTTCGGGTTTTTCTTAGTTCATACGTTTATTTTTGAGAAAGCCGGAGGCCACAGCGACGACCAAAAGAGTTGCCCGTTGTTTCGAGCGGAACCCCAACCTCTCCGTCCGAGATGTCGCAAAGAAGCTGGGAAAGGCGCCTTCAATCGTTGATAGTGCTAAAAAACGAGCTGGACTGTCGACTTACAAGAAAGTGGTGACTCCAAATCGCGACGATAAACAAAACACGTCGGCCAAAGCACGATCGCGAAAGTTGTACACGACGATGCTGACGAAGTTTGATTGCGTGGTACAGGACGATGAAACTTACGTCACGGCAGACTTTAAACAGCTTCCCAGACAGGAATTTTACAGGACAACCGGACGAGCACAGGTGGCAGATATGTTCAAGCACATTAAACTGTCAAAGTTCGCGAATAAATATCTGGTGTGGCAGGCCATCTGTACCTGTGGCTTGAAGAGTAACGTTTACATTGCGACCGGAACCGTCAACCATTTATCTGAGCGAGTGCCTACAAAAACGTCTACTGCCTTTCCTGAAGCGACACAATTGTTCCGTTCAACTATGGCTGGATTTGGCATCTTGCCATTACGGAAAAAAGGCCGTGGAGTGGTATGCTGCCAACAACGTTCAAGTGGTGCCCAAGGACAAGAACCCTCCCAACACGCCAGAGCTCCGCCCAATCAAACATTATTGGGCCATCGTCATGCGGAACCTTAAGAAGACTCAAAAAGCTGTTGTGAGCGAGAAACAGTTCAAGGCAAACTGGCGTTCTGCGGCGAATAAAGTGGACAAGAAGACTGTACAACATCTTATGGCAGGTGTTAAACGAAAGACCTGGCAATCCACATTTGGTTAAAAGAAAGCTTAGCTCAATTTTTCTCCTGTATTCTGTATTAACTGAACTTGAAAAAGAAAAAGAATTTGACTTATTAATAAAAACTTTGATCGACTCACACACATTACTGTTTGACCAAATTTTGATCGGAACACCCTTTACAAGTTGCAGTGTCTTCAGAAGCGAATTTTCTCGACCATTCAATCGCATGATGGTCCGGTGAAGTTCTGGCCAGACTTAGCCAACTGCAATCACAGCCGGAATGTGATAGAATGGTACAAGTAAAATATTATTGACGTTGTTGAAAAAACTCTCAATATTGGGCAATTATCAAAAGCAAACTGAAAAAATGGGTCAAAACCATAAAAAAAACCATCTGATTGGCAGAAGTGGTGGAAAAATATGGCAGATCAAGTTGACAGCTCTACCGTGCAAAAAATGTTGGGTGGTATTAATACATCCGAAACTCTGATGAATGATTTTCCATTGCTTGTTTCATTTGACGTTCAATGAATTCCCTGTAGAATGAAACCTTAATCCAGTTTTGTTACTATTTTGGCGAAGAAATGTCTCATTTTGTGCGGCAAAATACATAGTAGATCAAGCATCCTTTCAGAGGCATGGGAGATATTATGCAAACAGTGAGGCAAAACTTAGTCAACTGTATGCCAAACCGAATGGCTGATTATTGACATATCAATATCAATGTTTTGATTCCTTTTGCTTTTTCAAGACAAAAAAAAACTAACTTTAGTGGTCGAATAAACCCATTTTCTCAAAAATAGATTTGTTGGTAAGCACTAAGTTACTTATGTACGCAAAGAGGGCTTCACAAAACATTCAAAGCAACTTTGAAAATCTTTCAAAACAAAATGCTCGAACTCTTCTAAAACTAACAAGGTCTTAAGTTAGCTGGACAAAGTGTAGTTGCGTACTAGTAACAATTTGGCTGAGGTAACTTCTCTGTGACTAGATATAGTTAAAATAAAGTTTATTTATCCATGTATGGTAGTTGTGCGATGGTGACGACTTGAACCAATACCGGATACCTCTGATTCTCCTCGTTTTACTCAAACCTCAATAAAGAGCCTAACAAAATCAAACAAACCCTTCCCAGCAGTGACAACTAAGAAGACGCTTCATCTCTACTTATCGATTCCCTAAAATCAATTGACAGCATTTTACATTGTTGCATACTACAAAAATGCATCCACTAACTCAGCGTGCCAAACTGATATGTAACATCATGAATCACCACTCAAGTGCTCAAAGCCAAACGAGTACCGGGAAGGATGCTGCTGCTGCTGCTTCGCTTCCCTCCCAGAGCCAATTGCTTAATATATGTATACATAAGGCAAAGCGACCCGACCCGAACGCGCGATGAAAACGGATGAAGATGATGTGCAGTTTTAAGACAGCCAGAGCTCCGGTGTCTCCCCAATCCGCAGAGCCGAATTGGGCGGAGTCTTAGTCTTAGCGATGTGATGTGCCGAGCTAAAGCGTGAAAGAGACGACAGCGATTTGAGCTACCTCCACTTTCCGATCCACGGCTGCGGCACGGGGGGGAATAAGAAGAGAATGAGCGAGCAAATCGTTCAGCGGAATGGGACATGTTGGGCGGCGAGCAACGTTTAATTTAATTTATCTGTTCGGATTTTTTTTTCTGTCGTACGCTTTGAGTGTATGTTTTTTGTCGAACAGCCCCGGTTTTATTCTGTTAAACGTTTTGTGCGAATTGATAGCACTTTGCTGTACGGGTTGCACGAGAACTTGTTATGCGAGTTCCTTCAGTGTTGGTTCGATTAAGTGAGGCGGCAATCGGATTGTTTTATCGGGTTCCACAGATATCCAATACGTCTCTAAATTGAGTTAATTGAAAGCAATGCGTTGAAGTTTATGATTGTAGTCTACCACGGATTGTTGTACCGAAACTAAGTCTGATAGCAATCAGTGGGTTCTTCTTTGTTATTGGGTCGATCAGGCAGAATCTTCTGATTATTTTCAAGATTATATTATACAGAAGGCCAAACACAGGTTCCGTATATCGATAATTAATAACACTGACGGACAATATAATAAGACCAAAGCCCGTTTTTTCACACAAGTTTGAAGGCTTGTCTCTTATATTCCCGTGAAATAATTCAGCTGAAATTTTGGCTCTATCCTAGATACAATCTGAACTTTCATCTGCAATAAATTCATAATTTTTCAGTCATTACTTAAGAAGTAATCGACACCACTTTTTTCCTCTGTTCGGGACATAAACCACTACGACAAGCAATTTTATGTATTGTAGTCTATCCCGTATCCTTTGTTTAGTGCATGTCGATTTACTTCATCACTATTGAGAAATGGTGAAGGATTCGGTGTTGTTACAGTTATCATTGTTTGTTTGTTTTTTTTTGGCAATGAATCTGGTTTTATTGAAAGTTTCCGCTATTTAAACCTTTTGAAGAGTAAGAGCACTCTTAAAATGCACATCCCTTTATCAAAACCTGATTTATTGCAAAGAAAACAAACTATGACTCCGATACAGACCATGCATCAGAATTCTAGTCCTAAGCAATTCAAACTATAGAACATCAAATTGAAAATGGGAATTCACATAAGTGAAGACTAGTCATGTTTTCCTTATTTCAAGCTCATTCTTGGTGGCTTAATTCGAGTATTATCACTTTTCACAAGACATAAAATATAATAAGGACTAAGATATGTTCCTTTGACTACAAAAACAAATATTTTCCCTGGTTTAAATTGATTTGGCCTAGTGTTCAGTGGATGGTCTGATTCCCGTTACGCACCACGAAAAGGTGATCTACCAGAGTTACGAGTCAACTTAAGACGTTAAGACATCACTTACGACAGAACAATAAGACTACCTTTTGATTTCCATAGTTAAGGCCATGTTAATGAATTTGATTTACACTCTGTAGTATACTGATGTTAAAATGAATCGTACATCAAAAATCACAATGCAGATCCTCAAATTTGAGCATTATTTATGAAAATCAAAAGGTGATCTTATAATTCTAGTCTTCAGTCAAAATATTAGTTCAATTGGTTCACGGAAAAATGAAAGACAAACCCGCAATAATGTCCATTTTGCATGAAAATTGGGCTTTGGTCTAATAGTATTGTCTGTACCGAATATAATTTTTATCGCAATCCCAAGGTGCTCAATTGACAAAAAGAGATAGATTTTAAATCTATTTACCTTTCTTTACGGATTTGATAAGTATTCTCACTTGAGCTAGATGGAGATGTGTTCATTTGAACATTGCCGTGTAGCTTTCAAACCAAACTATAGAACAAACATAAGTTTGGTTCATGTGCATCATAATCAATGTTCTTATAAATTCATGTCGCACAGATGAAAATAAGTTCATAAGCTGAGGAAGTGCTCTTCCCTACAACAGAGAATGCTCAGTTGAGGTGGAGAAGAAACCACCTTTGACTCAGGAGATGGACGTCAGTAATATGATTCTTCTCTACGTCAGTCGCATGTATAATATTATATATTGTTAAATATGTATACACATATAATTATTTATGTGCAAATATAATATTTTATTACTATTATTGTTTATTACAGTCACCAGGTAAAATATTTGCCCCAATGACCGGCATCTTAAAACTAAAATCGCAAAACTACAAAATTAAACAAACTTGTGTGTTTCTCTATGTACATTAAAATCAAATACAAATGTAACAACTATTAAAAAGATGACTCATGCTGCGCATTGACTCACGAAGACCATAGTTGATTCTTGCCGCGGGAAGGCTCATGAACGAATGCGCGCGTTGATTACGGCGGCGTTTGTTGATGTCCAACATGGTGAGCAGTTTAGAACAATCAATGTTCCCTTGCAGGAGATCGCCAATAAAACAGGCATTTGCCACGTTACGCCTTCCATCAAGTGGATTAAGGTTGATGAGCTGGCACCGACTGCTATAGCTGGGTAGGTTGAACGAGTCTCTCCATCTGAGATGACGTAGGGCAAATCGAATGAATTTCCGCTGGATGGCCTCAACACACTGGATTTCATTCTGGTAATAGGGAGACTAGACAACAGAACAATATTCCAGAATTGGGCGGAAGATTGCACAGTAAAGCGATTTCAAGCAGTAAACATCCTTAAATTTTTAAGCAAAACGTGATAGGAAGCCTAACTGCGATGATGCCTTAGACACGACGTATGCTACGTGGTCTTTGAAGGTCACTTTGGAATTGATGAAAATCCCCAAGTCATTTACCGTCGTTTCGCACTGCAGCTCAAATCCTGCCAAAGCATAACCGAATTGGTAGAGTTCACGTTTACGGCCAAATGAAATCACCGAGAACTTGGACACATTCAATGTCATCCGATTGATGCGACACCATTCAGCGAACGCCCCCAGCTGTTGTTGCAGAAAAACGGCGTCTAGAGGATGCTTTATCGCGTAGAACAGCTTCAAATCATCGGTGTATGAGAGTTTTAGGCATTCGAGGATAAGATTGACATCGTTCATGTAAAGTAGGAACAAAAACGGCCCAAGGTGGCTGCCTTGAGGCACGCCGGACAAAACTGGAAATGGTGACGAAACGTGATCAGATCAGAAAGTTGTTGCTCATACCTAACTTATCAAACTTGGCAATTGCTATCTGGTGGTTCAATTTACCGAACGCAGCGGAAAGATCCGTGTAAAAAGCATCTACTTGATGATCGTTTTCAAGTTGCTTGACCAAGAAAGAGGTTAAGCACGTCAAATAAATGGATGTCGAACGTTTGGGAATAAATCCATACTGATCCGGCGAAATATAGTGCGCGTAGCTTTGCTTTAGCTTCCGAAGAATTATTATCTCAAACAACTTGGATACTGCACTTAATGCAGCTATTATATTTATTTATTTCTATTAATTACTTTTTTATGTATATAAATATTTATAAATAACTAATTATGCTTATGGTGTAAAAAATGGCAGTCAGATGATGATTTATCTAAATATCTAGCTATGAATCATTTAAATTGATAATTGCTACATTAGGACATATTTAGAGGACTTTAAATTATACCAAAACGATAATTACGATAAACACTATGCTTTTAATGCCAAGAAAACTAAGAAACTATTTGTTCAAGTACGCTTCTGAAAAACAGTAATTCTTTTGAAAAACCTCCTACGCATACCAAATCGATAAGATTTGTTACTCCAACATTTGGTCTCTACTAATAAAAATATATTAAAAATACCGATGAATTTATTCAAATAAATCACATGCACTTGAAAATGTTGCTGCGTAGATGTAATACGACAACTTTTCACTAAAATAAAGATTGTACTCGAAAAAAATGCAACAGTCAAAAATGATGATCAAGAATTCATTTTAAGTCGGATATTTTTGAAACTCTCAGGATATAAATAGACACATTTTAGCTATTTTATTGAACTGATGGTTTAATCAACCTCCTCTCCTTGGGTGCCACCCATCAAATCCTGTGCAACACTTGCGCCATCTTTCTTGCACACTTTCATGCACTCTTTCGTCAAATCCTTGTCGTTTTTGAAGACCTTCCCTGTTTTCCGGAGCTAGCCCTTCATAATCACCCAGAATTTTTCTATTGGGTGAAGTTTTGGTGAGTTTGGCGGATTTGCTTCCTTCGGCACAAAAAACAACATCGTTGACTTCGTACCACACCATCGCCGGTTTTGCGCAATGACACGATGCCAAATCCAAACAGAGTGTTATCTACTTGGGACCGAAGGAAGGGCAGCAGACGCTTCTGGAGGCATTCTTCTTTATATATTTGGCCGTTGATGGTGCCGGTCGTAATGTACGGCTTGCTGAACTTGTCCACAGATCGGCTGCCACACCAAGTACTTTTTGGTAAATTTGTCGACCTTCTTCTTCTGGAACTTCTCCGGAACATCCAAGCAGGACTTGCCCACGAAAAACTCAAGGCCGGAGATCTGCTTGGCGTCCAGTTTAATGTTCGTCTCGTCGTCCATTACGATGCATTCCGGCTGCACCAACCACTCACGGTACAGCTTCCTGGTGCAGGATTTGGCCAACGTATTCTGTTTATCGGTTTGGTCAGACGCCTTCCTTAAATTGAAGACATAAAGTCCGGCCCGCTGCATTGTCTGCTGGACGAACCTGACGGAAGAATTGATCTTCTTGGCCAAGTCGCTAATCGAATCGTTCGGATTGCACTTGACCCCGAGCAGGAACGAATAACTTGATAACTGGCCTTGGTATTTAAGAGCGCTGCATAAGAGGAAAAACGAGGAAAACAAACAATTAAGAGGTAAAATACCTGAGGATAATACCATAAAACTGTTCACACAATGTCATGCGAATACCAAATTGAGGTAAGACAATACCAAAATAACGTACCCAGGTATCCGGAATATCAAGTTTAGTTATTCTAGAGACATTTTGCTTGCAATTCTTAGGTATTTTTTTTTGGGTATTTTACCCGAGCAGAAGCGAATAACTTGATAACTGGCCTTGGTATTTTTGAGCTCAGATTAAGAGGTAAAATACCTGACAAAAAACCTCAAATTCCCCATTTGCGACACGAGGACGAAAGATATTACCTCTAAGGTGACCAGATACTTACCCAGGTATCCGGAATATCAAGTTAAGTTATTCTAGAGACATTTTGCTTGCAATTCTTAGGTTATTTTGCTTAGGTATTTTACCTCTTAATCTGAGCTCTTTAATACCAAGGCCAGTTATCAAGATCAAAATTAGGTATTCATATGCTTTTGTGTTCTGCTCGGGTACCTCTCAATCTGAGCTCTTTAATACCAAGGTCAGTTATCAAGATCAAAATTAGGTATTCATATGTTATTTTCTCCGGCCCGAGAAGCAATCCCTCACCTTCCTTGCGTCGGTCAATATCGCTTTTCTTCGCCTTGAACGATTTTACCACACTGGACACGGTCGAGTTGTCGATTCCAAACTTCACAATCCACCTGTGGGAATGACCTGTATTTTCCACGACAGCGCCCATAATTTTTTGTCGAAG
The DNA here is from genome assembly GCA_024533555.2 of Aedes koreicus. Classification (NCBI taxonomy): domain Eukaryota; kingdom Metazoa; phylum Arthropoda; class Insecta; order Diptera; family Culicidae; genus Aedes; species Aedes koreicus. The sequence continues at coordinate 28,657 of JAHHFK020003730.1, forward strand.
CACTTCTTGCTTGGAAGCCATATCTATAACCACTTGAATGGATTATGGCGAAATTTCCCACATGTTAACAATACACTCTAAACTAATTTGAGCCAAAAAAAATTACCCATGCAATAAAAACCTTGAGTTTTGAAAGTGTTGCATTTTTTTCGAGTACAATCTTTAAGACAACTGTTAAACACGCATTTTTTTTTCTTTTTTATTTTACGTCGGCCTATTTCCTTACATGGTGACAATCACTGACGCCAGGAAGACGACTCCACCACCTAGACCCTACCTAACGACTCATGAATATGAGCCGGGACCAACGGCTTTACTTCCCTTCCGAAGGAAGACGTGACCAGATTTTTTCGCCTCAGAAAAACCACCGACGTCGACAGGGATTGAACCCAGACCCACTGGGGTGCTAAGTGGCAGTCACGATTACCACTACACCACCGACGCCGGCAATCAAAACACGCAATTTAAATGGAAAGATAACTGAATAAAACATGGACTGCTGAAAATGTTTACATTTATTTGAGAAGTTTGCTGCTTTAAACAAACGCTTTCAAGCGTGGTAGAGTGGTAAGTGTGGTTTCCTCACTTCGTCGGTCTGGTATCGGTTCCAGCCGATGCCGTTAGGATTTTCGGAGACGAGAAATCTCTGATTACATTTTCCTTCAAAAGAAAAGTAAAGCCGTTGGTCACGCCATACGTGTTGATGAGATCTATGAACCTTTGTGGGATGACGAAACAGCTACAGTCCAAAAATCACGTAAATACGAAAAAAAACACCTCCAAACAGATATGGATAATTTTGATGATTTTTACAGATAGAGGAGCAAGGAGCATATAAACTAGTACAAACAAAAAATGGAGTTATATTATAGCAAATTTGACACGTTTACGTGTCTTTGATATGAACAAAGATGAGTCGCTGTCTTACAAAGCATGCATCGAAGCTTTTGTAGAGAAAAAGAAGATATAGCAGCTGGATCGAAGTGTGCTTTGGCCACGAGATGACGTGTTTTTTTCTACTATCACGTTTTTCGCTCGTTTTCGTTATTTTTAAAGTGATAATTTTTGTAGTTCCCATATTATAATCCAGTGCCTAGTTAATACGTTGTGAACATTTTACACCACGATCAATCAGTCATATAAACGGCAACTTTATGGGTGACGAAAAATGTTCACGTGATTTGCGAATTTCTGGAAAATGAACCTCCAGGACCAGGCGCTGACAGCAGAACCAGTTCAGAACTGTGCCAAGGCGATTTTAGGCAACGAAAATGTGTGAATTCTGCAGCAAGAGGGAGGCAAAGATTTCATTCGTTGGATGATGCAGAGTGAAACAAACTATTACCTGAAGTTCCAGGCTGCAATAGACTTCTTGGTGAGCTCGTGCCATTTTGTTTAGTAGAATATTGATCGTAGCTTGAGTAGGAAACCAATCGCAATTATCAGACATCTTGTCGTTCGATGCCACATTGAGATGGGAATTCAATTGTGTTCTTGTTCAGTGTGATTTTGTTGAAACAAGTTTTCTCGCACCTTTTCTGTAGAATAATACTAAACTTTGTAGCGATAGAAACAAATAATTCCATGATGAAAGAGGAGTTCCGAACCGCCACTAGGTATACATAGTTTCCAGTTTTGTGAATACGAAAGTTAATGCTTGTGTATGAAAGAACGTATGAGATTTTGTCGGTCTTAGTCGGTCGGTGGTCTTGTAGTTAGCACATACCACTGGTTGTGCATGAAAAAGCTGGCATTTCATTTCCATTTATCTCAGTCTAAAACAACGTGTGATTTACGTTGTATTAACGCGATTGAGTAAAATAAAATTAATTTTTGAAAATAGAATTTTATTTCTTTATGAATTTTTTTGATTTATTTTGTTATTGAATATATAATTTTATTTTATTTAACAAACATGTTAATTTCTTCTTGGTTATATAATTAGCACATGTTACTTTCTGAAAAGAAAAAGAAACGAAAATTCCAACATCTTTTCCAGTTGATGATCGATACTTAGTGGGGAACCCTTTCAAAGCAAAACCTTCTTCCAATCTCCGCGGTAGACTTTCAACCAGTGGTTGGCTCTTCTGGATAGGAATACTCTACCATCCTTCTTGAGCTATCTCGCAACGCTGGGTCAAATTCTTGGTTTTTTATTTTGATAATCTGTTTCATGTCGTTCAACAAATTCTCGATGAGATTGAGATCAAGACTTTGTGCTGATCAGTCAATGTGTTGTTCAACGAATACGTTTATACAGATGTTGGCCCATTCTGATATTGATCTTTGCAATAGGTTCAACGCAATGCTGAGAAAAAGCAGCCCATACCATTATGCTGCCTCCAACGTGCTTTACAGTCTATGCTGTATACTTCAGAATTAGCTGTTGCTTAGGTGGGCTGCAAACGTGCAATACCATTTCGTCATTAGTTGTTCAGTTTGTTTTTAACCTTTTTTTGCGAAAAGAAGTAGCCGTCAGATTCTTTTTCGAAACCAGTGGTGTTTGGTGTTGAGCCAGGCAACCGCTAGAGCGCTTTCATTTGGTCTTCTTCTGATAGTTCGGCTACTCAATGCAACATCATATTCCTTTGCGATCCTGTCGCAAATTTCCGCGAAACTAATTATTAGATCTTTCTGAGTCATCTAGTTGTGCGAGTTAGGAAAAAATAAATCATTTAGCATTTTTTGGGGGGAAACAAACAGAAAAAAAAATAAGAACTCTTAATTAGGGATTTTAGCCCCACATCTGTAGAGTGGATAATACACACCTACTAAAATTATCAGCTTATTTTAAGAAAAAAAAAAAAAAAGAAGGACGGGGGTTGTTTGGGGGGAATTTTTAAAAAAAAAAAAAAATAAAAATAATTTAATAAAAAAAAATTATAGAAATTTGTTTTTTTGGAAATGGGGGGCTGGCAATCAATAAGGAAAAAGGCAAGTTAAAAATAAAAGAAATTTACAAAACTGCAAAATCTATTGATTCAGATCGCAAAAACTATTAACAAGTTATCATAAATAAAGTTGTATATTTGTGTATTAACATAATGCAATAATAATGCTGCTATTCAAGAAATCAAGCTACGCGTTCATATTCTCAAACATTCTTTTTTTTTTTTTTCAGTTAGCGAGTAGTGGCGCTGTAGCCATAAGCCATATTGGGCTAGGACTAAAGTTAATGCTTAAGTTTTAACCATTTGAAGAGAAATTGAGCATCACTTAACCTTCTTAGAATAGATGCTCCCAACGACCGTTTTAAACCAATTTTTGTTCTGTACACCAAACAGGGCATTCTGTTTAACTATTCTCTCCGACTATTCATTTCATTTTTCCTTTGACTTCTACTGAAGGCTACGTGGGTTCCCCGTGTCTTCTTACGGTAGATACCAAATCCTCCCTATCTTCAACGGTTGCATGGACGTGGCCAGGTGAGCGATCGAGTAGTTTTTTTTCGTGGAGATTATTGAGTGAAGAAACGACCAGTAACTGGTTCCGTTTCATGGTGACATGCAATGTCTTCAACGATTTATTCCTCATCGTAGCTCCTTCCACGAGGTGTGCAAACGTCAATGCTAATGCTAATGCTAAAAAGAAGATATAGCAGCTGTTGTCTTCTGTTAACATTTGGAAAAAAAAAACGCTCTCATTATCTATTAAAAAATATTTAAAAAGAAGGTGTGTTTAAAAAGAGAGAATCAATTTCTTGTTGTGGGGGAGGGGTATTTTTTTTTTTTTTTTTTTTGGGGGGGGGATTTCTCTTTTATTTTGTTGTTTTTTTTTTTTTTAAATTTAATTTTTATTTAGCGGGATATAGTAGTAGTGGTGATGATGGTAATATAATATATATTTGATGATGTGTTGTTGTTTTTTTATTTGTTTTAAAAATATTTTTTTTTTATTTCGATCTCAAACAGCACACAGCGTGCTTGCTGTTGTGTGGATAGCACCAAACACGCGTCCCCCCAGGAGCGTGTATTGTTTCCACCCAGTTGAGTGCGGCTAGCAGGCAAACAGCCTGATGCTTTTATTGTAGCTAAAGTGGGCAGCGTGGAACATCACTGTCGGCGCGCCGTATCTATTCATGCATCATTGTAATGATGCGGTGCGCACGGCACTATCCGTACTTCGTGTCCCATATAAAAGGGACACATCACCCCATGTAGTTTAGTGGTGTTCTAGTTGTGTTATCGTCTTGTACCCACCGAGCTGGCACGCTGCCTCTCGGTGGTAATAAATTATTATCGACAAAGTAGTCCGTTGTTTTCATTCGTTGTCTCATCATCGTGTCTCAAAATTAAATCACAACGTAGGGCCTGGTCAAACCCTGGACGAAACATTGGTGCCGTGACCAGGATATCGGACACCCCTGAAGAAAGTTTGGACAACGTGGATGATCGGACCATCGCCAACATCACTCGCCTTGGACCTGAGCGTCCATCCGTTTTGGACCGTGCGTCCCCCTGCCGGACCGTAGCGTCCATCTGCCGGACCATAGCGTCCACATGGCGGACCGTAGCGTCCACCTGCCGGACCGTAGCGTCCACCTGCCGGATCGTCGCATCCACCCGTCGGACCATCCACCCAGTAGGGCCGAAGCGTCCCCCTGCTGGACCGTCGCGTCCATACATTGCATCGAAGCGTCCATTCGATCGAACCACAGCGTTCACCCACCGGATCGTAGCGTCCACCAGCCGGATCGTAGCATCCACCAGCTGGATCGTAGCATCCACCAGCCGGATCGTAGCATCCACCAGCCGGATCGTAGCATCTACCTTTTTGGACCCGAGCGTCATCATTTGGACCCTAGCGTCATCTTTGAACCCAAGCGTCATCATTGGACCCGAGCGTCATTCACATTGAAAGCATCAATCGGACGATGAGTATTACTATGCGAAAATTGGCGAAGCGGTTTGGAATTCATCATGCGAGTGTTAAAACCATCATTAATAAGTTTGGGGAACACTATTCTTTGGATGAGCTCCCAGGAAGATGCAGAAAACCTGGTTCTTCCAACCCGAAACTGGAGCAGAAAGTGGTATCTCTAATCATGAAGAACAAATCAATGTCAATACGTGATTTGGTCAAAAAACCAGGAACGAGTGTCGGAATGATCCAGCGTATCAAGAGGCGAAACCACCTGAAGACCTACAAGAAGCAGAAAATCTCGAAACAAAGTGCAGAACAGAAGAAGCGAGCAGCAACAAGGGCCCGGAAATTGTATTCGCGTCTTTTGCAGCGTCCGGATGCATGCGTTTTGATGGACGATGAGACCTATGTAAAGGAGGACTCAAAAATCCTTCCAGGTCCACAATACTTTACTGCCGTCGTTGGGGAGGATGTGAGCGATGTGGACAGGTCGATACAAGTGGAAAAATTCGGTACTGGTATGGCAAGCAATATGTTCCTGTGGTTTGAAGTCAACCGTTTTTTACACTACCGGAAGTATAAATGTGGAAATCTATCGATCTGAGTGTCTCCAGAAGAGATTGTTGCCTTTATATAAGAAGCATAGTACACCTCCACTGTTTTGGCTGGATTTAGCGTCGGCTCACTATGCCAAAACCACTCTCAATTGGCTTGCGGAAAAGGGTATAGATTTCGTTGAGAAAAATATCAATCCACCAAATTGCCCTCAGCTTCGACCCATCGAACGTTACTGGGCAATCGTGAAGAGGGTCTTCAAAAAGACTGGTAAGGCAGCTGGGAACATGCAGAAGTTCAAAAAAATTTGGGCTCAAGCGTCCAAAAAATGCGATGCAACACTTGTCCGGAACTTGATGAAGAGCATTCGATCCAAAGTTCTAAAATTCGTGAAGGAATAACTTACATTTCATCCGGTCTTCATTATGTTCAAGTTTAACCTCGTACAATAAAGGATCAATTTTTTGTATGAATAAAATATCGGTTTTCAACATAATTTGAAAGAAAGTTTGTGGATAGCTTATTTTCGATACACTCCTTATGCATGCTAGTCACAAGCATCATCTGTTGGTTTTCTGTGTAATACCAGCTGATCTGGCAATAATCTCGGCCGGTCAATCATTGTCATATTTATGCTCATAAGTTTTTCAAAATATTGTGTTGATTATTAAAAATTCACAATAATGATAATACAAATATTAGCAATAATTAATATATAAATAATAATATATATAATATATAGCGTCCACCAGCCGGATCGTAGCATCCACCAGCCGGATCGTAGCATCTACCTTTTTGGGCCGGCGTGTTTTCTTTTGGCCCGTGGAGTTTTTTTTTAACCCAGGGTCATTATTGGGGCGCGGGGGCGTTTTTAATTGAAAAAACAACAGGGGCGGAGTCAAAACCAGCACCATCAAGTACGTTCCATCCTGCCTGCACAACCAACAGCAAGCTACTGCCGAGCCTAAGTGGAAAACATTCGTTTTCGGGCGCCGGTATGTTCGATCTCAAACAGCACACAGCGTGCTTGCTGTTGTGTGGATAGCACCAAACACGTGTCCCCCCAGGAGCGTGTATTGTTTCCACCCAGTTGAGTGCGGCTAGCAGGCAAACAGCCTGATGCTTTTATTGTAGCTAAAGTGGGCAGCGTGGAACATCACTGTCGGCGCGCCGTATCTATTCATGCATCATTGTAATGATGCGGTGCGCACGGCACTATCCGTACTTCGTGTCCCATGTAAAAGGGACACATCACCCCATGTAGTTTAGTGGTGTTCTAGTTGTGTTATCGTCTTGTACCCACCGAGCTGGCACGCTGCCTCTCGGTGGTAATAAATTATTATCGACAAAGTAGTCCGTTTTCATTCGTTGTCTCCTCATCGTGTCTCAAAAATAAATCACAACGTAGGGCCTGGTCAAACCCTGGACGAAACAGTTAGTTTTTTTTTTATTTTTTTGGTGGTTTGGGGGGGGGGTTTTTAAATTTTTTATACCGTTGTTTTTTTTAATAATTTTTAAATCCTTTTTTTAATGTTTTAAAAAAAATTTTTTTTTTTTTTTTTTTTGGATTTTTTTTTTGGGTTTTTTCTAATTTGTATTGTTTAATTTGACTTTTGTTTTTTTTTATTTTATTTTTTTAAAAATTTTATGGGGGGGGGAAGGTCATAAATTTTTCGGGCCGCCTGTAAGGATGTTGTGAGGGGGGAGGGGGGGGGCCCCCGGGTGGCCGTCTGACAAATTGCATAGTGTTATCTTATATTATAATAATCCGTCCACTATATCACAACACATTGCGATTGATTGACCGGATTGGAAATAAGGAAATAATTCTTAAGCATCTTCGTATAAATTGGTTCAAATTGGCTCTCAAGCGTTAATAAAATTAACCTTGTTTTAATAACGAAAAACCACCATCACACTTTATGACTGACTACAATAGCATCCTTCCTGTTGGTATAAATCGGTTCACATTAGAAATTAGTACTAATTTTTAAATATTTTACTGAACGCCGCGTGGACTGAGCTTGTCGTCTACCAAAACGAACCTTGCTGCCACCCAATCCTGATATTCAACATCCCAGTGATTTCTCGCGCGAGTGCAGAGGTGTGCTCGGCTTACAATAAAACGAGTATCACGGAAATACATTCCTACCCTTTCTTTCTTTGAGCTGCATTCGGGTGAAGCCGGTGCCGGTATTGCCTTAGTTTGGAATCACCAGTTTTTACATAAGGAGTGTATCGAATATAAGCTATCCACATACATTTGCGTTGTACGCATGTATTTGTGATGGTTTTTTATGCTCTGAACACTGCATGCTGTGCGTTTGACTGTCAGCTTTCTTTTGTTCACTTGTTTGTGCGGTTCAAATTCTGCGTTTTCAAAATGTATTGAAAAGGAAGTGAAAATTAAGGTTCTGTACACATGGATAAGTGAGAAGGGTATTACTATGCGAAAATTGGCGAAGCGGTTTGGAATTCATCATGCGAGTGTTAAAACCATCATTAATAAGTTTGGGGAACACTATTCTTTGGATGAGCTCCCAGGAAGATGCAGAAAACCTGGTTCTTCCAACCCGAAACTGGAGCAGAAAGTGGTATCTCTAATCATGAAGAACAAATCAATGTCAATACGTGATTTGGTCAAAAAACCAGGAACGAGTGTCGGAATGATCCAGCGTATCAAGAGGCGAAACCACCTGAAGACCTACAAGAAGCAGAAAATCTCGAAACAAAGTGCAGAACAGAAGAAGCGAGCAGCAACAAGGGCCCGGAAATTGTATTCGCGTCTTTTGCAGCGTCCGGATGCATGCGTTTTGATGGACGATGAGACCTATGTAAAGGAGGACTCAAAAATCCTTCCAGGTCCACAATACTTTACTGCCGTCGTTGGGGAGGATGTGAGCGATGTGGACAGGTCGATACAAGTGGAAAAATTCGGTACTGGTATGGCAAGCAATATGTTCCTGTGGTTTGAAGTCAACCGTTTTTTACACTACCGGAAGTATAAATGTGGAAATCTATCGATCTGAGTGTCTCCAGAAGAGATTGTTGCCTTTATATAAGAAGCATAGTACACCTCCACTGTTTTGGCTGGATTTAGCGTCGGCTCACTATGCCAAAACCACTCTCAATTGGCTTGCGGAAAAGGGTATAGATTTCGTTGAGAAAAATATCAATCCACCAAATTGCCCTCAGCTTCGACCCATCGAACGTTACTGGGCAATCGTGAAGAGGGTCTTCAAAAAGACTGGTAAGGCAGCTGGGAACATGCAGAAGTTCAAAAAAATTTGGGCTCAAGCGTCCAAAAAATGCGATGCAACACTTGTCCGGAACTTGATGAAGAGCATTCGATCCAAAGTTCGAAAATTCGTGAAGGAATAACTTACATTTCATCCGGTCTTCATTATGTTCAAGTTTAACCTCGTACAATAAAGGATCAATTTTTTGTATGAATAAAATATCGGTTTTCAACATAATTTGAAAGAAAGTTTGTGGATAGCTTATTTTCGATACACTCCTTATGCATGCTAGTCACAAGCATCATCTGTTGGTTTTCTGTGTAATACCAGCTGATCTGGCAATAATCTCGGCCGGTCAATCATTGTCATATTTATGCTCATAAGTTTTTCAAAATATTGTGTTGATTATTAAAAATTCACAATAATGATAATACAAATATTAGCAATAATTAATATATAAAAATAAATTATATTTAAAATAAAAATTATAAGTATAATAATAACTATAATAGTTAGAAGTGTAACAATAACAATTTTTTGTTCTGTTTTATCGAGATTTTCAGCCTCGGGCTGCATCTCCTGTGGACGTCACTGAAACACCTCTTTGGGTGTTTTTCGTAACTTGTCTGGGGGTGAGATTTGAACTTGTGGCTTTGGCGTGAGAGGTATGGATGTTGACCACTACGCCGAGGTCGCCCCCATCAAAAATAACAATAACAATATTGCATTACTAATAAGCTATGTTTTTATTGCGTACAGTGCGCCAACTTAAATTATAATGTTTTGAAATTGGAAATATCCTCTCAACATCATGGGATCCCAGTAGTGAACAGCAGTTTCTGCTAGAACCAAAGATGTGAAGAGAAAGTATTGATAGGTCCGATAGAGCTCGGCAGGTTATGCAATTGAATAGAAGTAGTTTGAAATTGAGCGTAGGGCTTTGTTTTGGCAGTATATCGAATGCCTTGACCTACCCCGCAGTGGGATGTTTGGCAAAGATGTCTATGTTTTGTTGACTCCAGCAAGGAAGACATCCATTCTCTCGAAGTTAGTTTTATTGAAGTCGTAGTAGAAGTTTTCGGCGTAGTCTTTGAAGCTTTGCACAGTGTTGAACTCCAGCATAACCAGAAGAGGTGAATGATGTCTGTAATTTTGGACGGGCGGTACAGGCGCTTGGAAAATGGAATAGCTCCGTCTCAATAGTTCACAGATAAAGTAAACGGTTGTTTGCATTTGCAATCAGATTCACTTGTCGAAGTCTTGCAGTAAAGTACGCGTCCAGCAAGATGAGCGATGCTGGTCTGATCGACGAATGGGAACAATCGGGATAGCTGAACCCGTTAATATCGCTTATACACGACATGGTGCTGAGATGGAAATCGCCCAAAATGACGTTGTCGTCATATGCTACTATTTGATAGATGACCCAAACCAGACAAATCACGTGTTTATCGATGAGGCTGCTGTTATTAGCGTGATCTGAAGAAATATAGATCTCGCAAACAAAGAGGGTACCGCGTTGTGTTTTTAGGAGTTTTTAGGAGGTCTCAGTAAACGAGATTAAAAACTGGTGCAAACGGCCAACAAAACCCCTCCATAGGAGCTCTTGTTGCTGTTCAGAGTCGATCAATCTAACCGGAATTTGTATCGTTGAACCGTTGCTTCGACAAAGTGTTGCTGTTAAGCCTGGTTCTCTTTATCGTAGCATTCATCGCTGCATGCAAGCTGATACTTGGCGAGGGAACTATTAATATTGCCAACATGCTAATAGTACAGCAGGATTTCAGATGCAGCTAAACGTGGGTTTGGCCAAATTAGCGACACTCAACGATCTTGTACTAGGCAATGAGCTGCTACTGCGTGGGTTTTTTTCGTTTGCATTATCAGATGAAGTGGTAATATCTCTGCTGGTTGAGAAACAATTGAAATATACGGATGGAATCGGATTCATCCTGTCGGGTTGGTGTGCCAGTGTACTATTGACTACATCCAGTACTTCGAAGAAGGATGTCTTATCACAGCATCTCGAACGATTGATAGGATCAGTACTGTCATCATTGTTATGGTGAAATGTTGATTTCCCGAGCAACACATCTTCATGGTTTTATGTTGAGTAAGCTTCTTTTTAACCAAGTCTAGTCGTTTGAAAGTATTATTGCAACGGTGGTCGATTATTGTTAAACAAAAATACAGGCCGTGTTGCCGTTTTATTTTTAAAGTTAAGTTAAAGTTAATCATAGATTCAGCGGTATCTTGTGTTTTGGCGACGGAAACGAATTCTCATTATAAGTAAAGATTGGTAAAGTGATCAAAGCCTAGTCTTCATGTTATATTTGGTGGGACTTGTGCAGACTGCTTCAAATGATATTTTGAACAATCTAATAATATATTGAAGATGAAGAAAAGGAAAGGTGCCCAATTGGATATTATAACCAATCAATTATTTGAAGATGATGATATTAGGTAATACTACCATCTATTGTAGCAATGATGATGATTAGGTAATAAGTACTACCATCTATTGTAGCAATTCCATAGCAGTGGAGTAATCTGAAAAACGATTTGATCAGGATTCTATTATTGTTTGTGATCATCAAGCTCCTGTATGAAAGGCCAAAAACGTTTGGGCGGGCCCGTAAGCAGAGACACTTACGCGAAACCCACGAATATAGGGAAAATAATCTCCTTCCAAAAGCAAGTTTACAATCACAGCACTAGAATCGAGCCCTCGATTGACAGAATAAACCCAATAGATGGGGTCTAAGACCCCTTCCTCGTTCCACGAAATGATACACTAGAGAAAAAGCAACCTCATGCTCCCTATCCAAATCGTTTCACTTGGGTGCATTATAACCAATCAATTATTTGTACCAAAACTATGTTAAGATCCCAGTTTAAAAAAAAAAAAATCAATTGTTGAAATTTCAGTAAAAAGCTACAGAAACAAGCGATGATTTCTAAGCGTATGAGGTTTCAAAAAATAACTAGATGATATGTTGACTTCGGCAATGTTGGCTTTTTTCGGCACTTATTTTAAATCCTTAAATGCAGTATATATTTCCAATAAAAAAAAAACTTCAATGATTATATTCATAAAATAACGATGATTATCTTTTAATCAGTCAGCCATTCCGTTGTGACATATTCAACCTCAAATAAACCACATAAACAGATGCAGCTTTTTTGTGTTTATGTGATGGTAGATAGCTTCGAAGCTTGTAGCCCTTCTGATTTGTTATGCTTGAATATTAACTCTTTTTATTCACGTGAGTTGATTTTAAATTATAGGATCCATCAATAAGATAAAGATTGAATGATCCTTAAATTCTTTTCCTTTTTCATTTTCCCCTTTTCAAGAGTTCATCTATGCTGCTTTGAATAATATTTTTACTCACCAATTCGATGTTTGAGTATTTACTAGAACAGATTTATTTGTTTCTAAAAAAAATAATTATCAAATGGAGCATTCGTTCAAAATGGCAACTGAATCGTCCCTTGATTTCACAGTACCTCGACAAAAGCCCTATTGAAAAATCTCAACTTGACCAGGAAATCCATCCCGGGTGGGCTCTTATGTATAGCCTTCTTACTGGATGAGAACTATTCGACACGCGCATTCGAAGCTTTCAAGTTGGCTCAGCTTTTGGCTGTAAGAACGAGAAAGCAAGCCTTAAAATGCACGTACACCACTACCAAGACCAATTCTGCAAGTTTACCCCATGTATAAACCAGAACATAGCCGGTAGAGGAGTAACAAAAGATGACATAAATCCTTGTGTACGCCGGCACAAGCAACTGAAAGCGTACATAAGCTAATAGCTCCGAGTGGAGCAGATTCTCACTCGAAGTCCTTCTGGGTGGCAAAACGATCATCATTATCCTCTCTCCCATGCCCAAAACGGTACCCACGGGGAAGCTTTGGCCTCTTCACATTATGTACACTTTATTATCTTATCTTCCGTTGCTCTCCCGCCTCTTCTCAACCTCGGGTACTCGCGTAAATGAAAACAAAAATTCCTTCTACATACTCGCCAAACAGAGCCTGAACGATCGCTTATCGCTCTTGTTTTCACCCGGAACCCGTTGTCAGCCTGGTCAGCGTAGAGGATGATTGTGATTTTCCACGCGGCTCTCTCTCACCCACATTCCACCCGCAATCAGTTCATTTACTGTTCGCTTCAAGATTGCTCTATGTATCCACACCATACATAGACAGGAGGGAACGAATGGAAAATCTGAAACAAAAAAAATAGAACTTTGAATGCCATATCCGTTTCTTTTACTCTTGCGCCTTAATCGCTGAAGGGTTGTACTTATCCTCTCTCATTCTTGCGCTCATCGCATAGCTTCACCTATACATCCACAAATCCGTGCAGTTGATGAACTATACAAACAACTCCGCCGGATAGCTTTCAACCATCGAACCATTCCCACTACTTAGGAGGCTCTCTTTTATACTCTCTTCCTCGTTGATACAATGCACAACACAAAACGATGATAGCACTGACAGGAGGAGATTTTCTTCATCCTCGCCGAGCTCGGCCGATTGGGTGGTGGTGTGGCATGGGAGAGAGTGAGATCCATGTGCATTCGCTGAGAAAGCCACGTTTTAACCGATTTTATTTACCCGAGTTTATCCGATAGCAAGTGACAGCACTCACACATAGGTGCCTAGTGCTGGTGGTGTAAAGTCTGCAACACGGTGCACTTGATCGAATCGAAGAGTGATAACAGGGCGCTCACTTGCTCCCGGTTTCTTGCGCACGTTGCTCGGTGGCGTAGAATTATCTTATTGAGTTCATGTCGAAAAAGTTTGCTACTAATGTGATTTTAAGGTATAATACAAACAGAAGAAACCATGTTCTCTTAGAATTTTGGGCAACAGCCAAGGTTGTCGTGATCCTCAGAAACAACTAAATAAAATGTCATTAAGCTGAATGTTATTTGATTGATTCAAATTTGTTCACAATAAACCTCTTTGCTTGTTTCGATATAGTATTATTAAGAACTGATCATTGTTTTATTTATAAACGAAATTAAGCAAAATTTAAAATTATCGATATTAAACATTGATGCCACCATCGTAAACCTAGCTAGGAAATACGTTTACTGTTCAGTTTATCTGCCAAATGATGAACTATCCCTTACAAATGATTTCAAAATGCGTATTTTGCGTACTGTGATTTAAGGAGACTTTCGTTGATTTGAAGACCTTCCGTTGAGTAGTGTTGCTATATCATCTGGACTAGCTCAGGTAGAAATCTAAGAGGCACCTGCATGGGGTAGTATGGTAAAGGGTTATGTGCCTGATCGGATACTACCGTTCAATGCCCTCCGCTCGTTTTCAAACGTGTATCTTTCAATTTTCAAAGCCTGCCGTTGCCCTATACGGAACTATCAATACACTTTCTCTTCATGTCTATTCGTTCTAGTAATAAATTACCGTCCACTCCTGGCGCTTCGCATGGAGATGAGAAATTATCTGCTTCTGACAAACTTCATTACACATAGTATGTTGAATTACTATAGAATTATACTCGAACATTGATTTAAACGGTAATGTACAACAAGTAACACACACACACACACATAAAACCTAACCCCAATTACATTACAGTACAACTGAGTCCGCTAGCATAGCAAAGGAAACCTAGCAAACATACACTGATAGGCAAAATAAAGTGCCCACCTCATCGTTTTTTTCAATTTCTCTCATTTACTTGGTTCAAACTAAAGTAAACACACTGTATTTTTTTTTATTATCTTATTTTTTATATTCTTTTCAAGTTTCACTTATGGAATACTGAAAAAACAAGGAGTTTTACTTAAAGAAAAAAAAAAATTGTGTTGAAAAAATAACAGTGACAAAATAAAGTGCCCACTTCATTTAGGCTACAGAAAACATAAATTAAAGTAAAATAAAAGCATTTAAATAAATGATGTGTCCTCCTTTGGCCTTCAGGACCTCCTGCAGGCGCTTCAACATGCTCTCGACTTTGGGTGCTGTGGATCTAGCTCTTCCCAGGCGCGCTCCAGGGCTTCAAAATAGTTATTTTTATTGGTAACACCAGTTTTGTCAACCCTGGCATCGAGAATCGCCCACAAATTCTCGATGGGATTGAGGTCCGGGCTTTGTGGAGGCCATTCCAGCGGTTTGATCCGACAAGACCGGAAGAAAGACTTGGTCGGAACTTCTCTTCAAGGCCCGTCTGGATCAGCGAAACCTCCAGATTTTCTCGCAGGATGTTGATGTAAGAATCTGCCGTCATTATCCCGTCGATTTTCACAATACTTCCCACTCCACCCCACGAAAAACACCCCCAGACCATCACATTTCCTCCTCCATGCTTCATCGTGCTTTGGATGTGGCGCTCCTGAAGCTCCTCTCCCGATCTGCACCAAACACGAACCCGCCGCTTTCGGTTAAACAGCTCGAATTTTGATTCGTCCGTCCAGAGAACCGTTTTCCAGAACTCTAGGGGCTTATCAGCATGCTCCTTAGCAAACTTAAGCCGTTTGGCTTTGTTTGCCTTGCTGATAAATGGGCGCTTCCGGGCAAGTTTGCTATTCAACCCCTGTGCTACGAGACGGCGACGAACAGTTCGACCGGAAACTGATAACTGAAGGGTTTCCTGGATCTCGCGGACAGTTACCTTCGGGTTCTTCTTGACTTTGCGCATGATCTTGGTGTCCGTTCTCGCATCCGTTTTCCGCTTCCTGCCTCTGCCAGGGCGATCCACCACTGATCCAAACGTTTTAAGCTTCAGAAGAATTTTGCCAACCGCTGCCTTACTGATACTGTACTTCTTAGCGACAGCCCGGTGCGATTCACCGTTTTGCACATCACGAACGAACAAATTTTCGGATACACAAGGGAATTGCTTTCGAAAGCACTGCGTTCTCCATTTTTTTCAATTGAATCAAATGCGATCACGTATACAAATGCACCAGGTTGAGCCGTTTGCTTCAAAACATGTCAAAATATCAAAACATAAACAATCGAGGGGTCTTCCAATGGAAACTTATCGAAAACATATCGATTTTTGAAGTGGGCACTTTATTTTGTCACTGTTTTTTTTTCAACACAAATTGATTTTTTTTTCTTTAAGTAAAACTCCTTTTTTTCAGTATTCCATAAGTGAAACTTAAAAAGAATATAAAAAATAAGATAATAAAAAAAATACAGTGTGTTTACTTTAATTTGAACCAAGTAAATGAGAGAAATTGATAAAACGAACAGGTGGGCACTTTATTTTGCCTATCAGTGTACGGATTTGTTGGTTTTTGAACAGCGAGATAACACTAAACGTGAGTAGAACGAAGACAGACACACAATTGCACGCTACACACAACAGAAAGTAACATAACGAAAAACAGAGATGATCTCAAAGTGATGGCACAAAATACACATGGACTGCACTGTGGGTCATAACATCAATCTAACAATAAAATCAATTAAAATTGTTTGGTTTTGTTATGTTATCGTATTGTAATTTTTTATTCGGGTGATCAGAGATACGTACTTCTTGAACACCTTATGGTACTTCACTGACCTTGAACCTAAGAAATCCTAGGGTCCACAAACTGGGATTTATTCTGAAGTACTAGCATTTGGTTTCTCAAATGATAAAAATTATGCCTTTGATATTGAAACGACAAAACAACTAGAGAAACACCTTTGAGGAACTCTGCTTTTGCTAAGTGCAGGAAATAGTGTAGTGAGGTAGTGAGTCTTGGAACATACATCATTCAAAAGGCTCAAATTTCTTTAGATCAGCTCACAAGGCTTATAAAAAAGCTCTCTGGTCTGTTCAGGCTTCTGATGGAACAGTCTTTGCACAAATGTTTTCAGTCTGGATGAGGCTAGTCATATAAATGAAACTCGTGTCAAATCAAACGATTTTAGAGTTAACAAAATACGGAAACTAAATAACAAAGAAGCATTGAATCATTTTTGCCTGGAACTGTGGTTTTTACAAAATTGGATGAGCCAAGTGTTTTTTCCGGCAATTGTTAAACTTGGGCGCAAGCCTGCGAAATTGTTATCATGGAATCCATCCAACGGGCACTAAATAGTATTGCTCCTTACAAATTTTTCAAGCAAATGGTATGTATGCAATTTTGCTCCAGAAGAGATTCAAGGACAATAAACATGTATTGAAAAAATTAATGGTTAGCAGTTTTACGACAGGGTACATTCGTAAATCCTGGCTTGGCATACCAGTGAAACTTATTTTGAAAGCATAATGCTCCTCGTATAACAAAACGAAGAGTTGGAGCGTATTATCGATCATCACATACAAGATGTAAATTTACTAAACATACCATTTCACGTAAATCAACATGCTGATCAAACTGGAAAGTCAAAAGCCTTCTTGCTTGGGTGCTTTCTTAGATATTGATGATGCCTACGATAACGTTGGCTTCGATGCAATAAACAAAGCTGCACATTATCATCAGATACCCTGGTGATAGCGGCTTAGCTTCCTATGGCTTTTCGGACGACAGAGATGGTTTGTGCATTTGCAATTTATTTGATCTAATGCAGAACACTTCTAGCGTGGACGATTTTTTGCTTTACCATATTGGTCTTTCAGTTAATGAGCATCTTTTGTCTTGCTGACTGAAAAAAAGGAACCATTATGGTTAATGTTCTATTCCTATTTTGGTTCTTAAATAAATGTGAGTAATGAAGTGAAGTACTTAGGAGTTATCTTAGACCTTCAATTTTTCTGGGCAGCACACATTGATTTCAGAGTCAATAAGGCAATCATGGAATGTAGAAGAACCATTGGAAATACCTGAGGATAAGATTAACGTATGATTCAATTGGACGAGTTCATACTGGCTGGTGACTTAACACTAAACTGTTGTCTTAAAAAAAATAATTCATGTCAACATAAGACTTTAAAAGTGGAATTTAGTTTACTAGAAAAAGGTATACAGAACAGAAAGAATGAAAATTGAATAGAAACTGAAGTTAAGCAAATGGTCATTTCAATGGTGGTACAAATCAAGTGAAGCATGTTTTAACCATGCTATCCAATGCGGTACGTATTAGTCGTTTTCCATATGAAATATTGAATTTTAAAATCATGAATTCTTCACGGGATGAATGGCCCTCTGTTTTTATAGAAAATGTAATTTCATTGTTTGTTATACTTATGGGTCCTTATTTGAACGTAAAGCAGTGTAAGTGTTTGCTCTCATGAGCTGAATAAACAGCAATCTTACTCATTGACTCACAATAATCCCATGTAGCGCTCTGTTTTCCAAAAATATTAGCCAATATGTGTATAGTGCCATTCACCATGTACACAAATGTTTAAAGGAATGTTCTAATAAGCAGCCGACTATTAAAGCACTATCTTTATATTTGGCTTGTTCACGGTCGAAAATAGTCATTGCATGTCGAATTCAAACTAAGGAACTTAATTCAGTTAACACTGTTCATCATTATGAGTACCATTATTTTTCAATCGTAAGATATTAATAGGATGATGAAACCCACCGGCACATCCTTTCATTTTACTGGACTTGAAAAAGCTATTCCAGAATTCAAAGCTGGGTGAAGCAAAATATTAGCTCGTAGTCTACGAATCATCAAAAGGTATCGACGAATTTCACGCCAACTCGTCTTCGAGATTGGCAGCACCCTCTCAGGATCCAATGAAACTTTGTGGGTGTGTAGACTATGTATGAAGGAAGGTCAAGATTTGTTACAGTTCTTGTAAATGGTAAGGGAAAAATTGTGATAGAGGGCGCTGATAAATCAAAAAAATTGTGGACGTCATAGTTGATTGAATCGTCTTTAAATATATATGCATCAAGTCTTATCAAATTAGAAAATTCAAATTATATCCAGTATATCCATTTAAAGACGATTCAAATATGACGTTATATAAATTTTCGAAATACTGTTTATGTCAATGAAAACTCATTGGTTATAGCTTGGTAAGGGTTTTTTTTTATTTCTTTTTAAATGTACATTTTCACGTATAATGAATTAACATAGCTTCATATATTTAATTTATTAATCTTGCATATACAAAGTAGATTTCTTTGAATTATTCTTTGAATCAGAAAACCTTTTAGCTGAAATTTGATTTTCTTAAATAGGTACAAAGCAATGGACCTGTGTACCAGGTATTGTCTTTACGTGGCTATATAACTCCTCAAGTTTAGCTGACATTTTTGCATACTGTTCAGCTGATATAAAGCAGAAATTCAGTTTTGTAATACTTTTATTTGACTGTTCAACTGCCCAGTCATATAGTTCCCGGGGAAATTTGATTGTGTTTCCTTAATCTTGAGCAAAGCATTCTCTTTTTGCCATTCGCTTGAGAAAACCAACAATAGCATCAAATAGACCCATGAGACGTTGCAACGAAGTGGAATTCTGCTTCCAATCTATACTTGGACTTGAAATTGCACAAGATGGCATAGTTCTTTTTGTTCTTATAATGGGCCGCTGCTCCATTTTGACATCAAAATAGCAATAAAATTTGAGCAATATGAAATTGGAGCAATATGAAATCTGAGCAATATATTGAATTTTGTTTAATGAAATTTTGATATTAACAACTGAATTGCTATTGAATCATGGGTCAATACTTCAGACATTATGAAAATGCTTTTGTTTTCCAATTTATTATCCGTCTTGTAATATACTTCAAAATTTTGGTAATAAACAGGATCAACCACCTGATTTAATTGTAACACTGAATGAGTTGACGTGAAATTCGTCTATACTGAAGTACCTAGGACTCATGTTGAAATACAAAATTTCATCTTAATGAATCGTCCCTTGCGATTTAAATCTACTTGATGCATCTTTAAAACTAAAAATTTAGCATATAACAAAAGCTTTCACAGGAAATTGTTAACTGGACTTCCACATGGCGATTTTTAAACAAGATGTAATGTAACACTTGATTTGTAAGCTTGATTTAAACCCCCTAATCTCAAGGATATATTTTGGTTTCTCAAACAATGTGGAAATGAGCTTATGTCTCGTGTTTGCTAACACTTCATGTGAACTCAACTTATTTTCCATTTTCCTTTTTATCCATTACCATTCCTATTATTCTCAACCCTTCTCGTCAGGTAAATGATGAGAAGGCTGTAAGAAGGCAAGGCACAAATTACCTTTTAGTTGAGAAACGATTCACCTGAGCTTACATTCGGATACCTGATACCCAATTTCCTGACTATTTACTAAGGTATTTGGTGGCACTCACTAGATCAGCTTTATTTTGAAAGCTCGGAACTCGTTAAACAATGGTAGTCCATTCACATTTATTTAAACATACTTTTGTCTTTGCTTTGTGAATCCCAAAATTTGATCTCACGATATTTTGAGTATTCCTAGACTGATTTTGAGTAAATTTTTTTGTTATCAAATAAAACCTGGGACATATGATACATAAAGAAAAAAAAGTGAGTATAATTGGTAAAAGATTCCAATCAATGCTAAGCATGTTTGTTCCAACCATCAACCTATTCTAACAATCTAAGTTTGCTGTGTATAAAAGTTACAGAACCGAAAAATTGACAAGGTTACCTTCGATGCTGACCTAGAAGTGTTTTATTAAGCGTTTCATGGTGTTCTGCAGATAAAAATCGTTAAAGGCAAATAATTGTTAAACCGAATGAAGAACGAATGTAAATCAATATCCCTGCTACCGATAGTAGTTACTGAGAGGAAGTTAACTTTCAAAGCTTTCTGACTCTTTCATTTTAAAACAGTTCATCAGTTGTTTAAGAATATTTGAATATCGGTATACGATTATAGATCCGTATAATTTGACAGATAACAATAGCTTCAGTTCTCATTATTCTCCACCGAGGAGGACTCTTTCAAAGAGGAGGGCTAATGATGGAGCGCTCAAGGTTATGGGAAACCCTGTTCGATTCCCATCTGCATTATTTTTAATGAAGAATGAAATTAGTGTTCTCGTCGCTTACTGAGTTGCATTGCAATTTTTTGCATGAATGGAAATTCCAGAAGAATGGAATGAAAAATACTAGGCAATACATGAATTAACAAATAATTTAGCATACTTATGCATATGCGTACCATAGAACTAACGTGTAAATTTCATAAGGTTGTACAATGAAACTTATACGGTGGCAATAAGTTATTCATAAGGAGTGGTTATGACAACGATCATAGCATTTCATAAGGCAATGTTATGAACTAGAGATTACTAAGAGCAGAGATATTTTTCTCGTGCTTGGAACTGTATCTCGAATCCACTGATTTTCATTTCACAGGCCGAGCTTTTCTATCGGTTTCTTCAAGTTAGCCACTCAAAACTGTAATTAAATGATAAACAATAATACCGTTTGTAGAATTAGAGTTGAATTCCAAAATTTGACGGGAGAAAAAATCTGTAAGGAATCCTAGTCTGATACTGAAAGAAAGAAAACTATGATCGTTTTGCGGAAGAAATGTACGGCTTTGATCGTGGCAATGAAGAATTCATGATGATAGGGGCCAGGCCGCCTCCCTGATGTGATGGACTAGCCTTAGCCTGTCACCGAGGTACATATATCATGAAAAACTATGCTGTATTCATAATTGAGTCATGGGGATGTAGCTTATCGAAACTTCCGGTCCGCCTCTAAGCATATTGCTATGAGGACCAGGTGGTTATCCACCGATTGTCTGTCGATCTGCCGAATTTGGAAGACGTCTGCATTGAGTTATCTCAAATTACAATATTCAGCCCACCATATCACAAAACATTGCGATTGGTTGAGCGGATTGGAGATAATCAAATCATTGGGTATAAGACCAAGTATCCCACGGGTGGTGCTAAAACGATAAGCTTGGAAATCAATAGAAGCATAAAGTTGTCAAAAGGCACGAATGGCTTTGAAGGACTCTAATTTCACCAAATCCTTCAATCGTTACTTTAAATGTATGAGCATAGATTGCTCTCTTTAGAGGGTTCAGCTTGTTTGATTCAGTTATTGGTTCCAGTAGTTAAATAGTTTGTACAATGTAGTTGAGCAAATTGAAATTTAAGAAAAGTTGAGTTTTTGTTTGAAAATGGAGGACGTCTGAATTTGATGGTCAAATTTGACCAGATTTCATGCCGAAAAAAACTGAGTTTCCAGTGACATGATCGTAGTTTTTTTTTTGGATTCTCAGCTTTGTTTCATGTTAGTTAGGTGGAATATCCAGTACTGGTGAGTTGAGGATACGAATATAAAAGATCTCAAGCTGGAAGGGGGGCAGCCCTGAAATTTCCAAATGTGGCACGTAGTCAAATGGCGCTTGGCTTCTATAATTAAATGTGATGGGATGTGATGGGATTGGTTGGGATCTCTCATATGCGTCAGTCGAACTATTTTGAAAGGCTGCAGTGAGAATATCACCATGAATATCTTACATGCGCGTCGCATGTTGCTAATCACTAATGCCTTCTCTCTTTTCTCTTTTATGTTCTTTTGCATTCTTCCCTATACAATGACCGCGAGCAATGCCGTTTGGGGCAAGCATCTGAATGGGAATCCTTTAAACAACCCGAATACGAATAGCAGAATGCTAACCAGTCAGACCACGCAAAGGATTTTCAGACAATTGAGAGGTGGTAAGTGCTCTCAAAACGTGGAACAAAACAGGTAATTGTTATTAATTTTGTCCCTCTATCACTTTATGCTGAACGTTCATCAAATATAATTTAATCTTATTATGAATTATATATATGATCACATCACTTATCAAGGTGAATCCTGGTTTATCGAGCCCTACCCTACTAACATAGAAAAGCCTCCTTCCTGTGACGTTTGTGGGGATGCAGAGGTAAACACGGTCCCTCAACAGCAAAGGTCACACTAATTTTTCTTCCCTATTCCCACCTGATTGCAAGGACGTGGCCGGCACCGTTATTGATTATTCAAGAAATTGAGTCCCTGAAACGTGTACAGTGAGAATGGCCGGTTACTCCCAGCCCCATTCAATTGATTCATTGTGCAATTTCACTGATTCGGATCAATGACGGAGTAGCAACCATTGATACGTGCAGTCAGTCAAGCTAAGCTAAGCTATGGTCTTGTTACCCTTTTTACGCAAAGTTAGTATCCGTAGCAGAATAACAAGAAAAGATCATCTGACCTCAAAGACTTGAAGATACACAGCAAAATAAACATCTGCTAGTGATTACATATACATTAAATGCATACTCAACCCTCTTGCCAGACTCCTCGATACATTGAGCATTTTCGTTTAAATTTAATATCAAAACTAATAATATTCCATCTATTCACCATATTTTGTCTAATACCGAATGGCTTCGTTTAAAGCAAAACTATTGTTTGTAAATTCCTTAGTTTCTGCCATTTTAGAAATGTTAGTGTAGAATGACGACACTTATTGGTGGTAAAAATTTCTGTGTATTTTGTAATTTTTACCAACACTCAATACTCCATTAGTTGCTTGTCATGTTTTGAGATCACCATCTTCAGCTTTTTGAGGGTGATATCATACGTACAGTATGTAAAATAAGTATATCCACCCCTGTTTCAAATTTACAATTTTTCTGTTATCGATTCAAATATTAGTTGATAAAATGAGTGTTGTTATGCGTTTGGTCCATTATATAGTACCTATCATTATACCATTAAATATACTTGAATTAATCTTGCTCTTGAAAATCTATGCCAAGATCAACCGAAAAGGGAAGTAAAACATGCAAAAAAAGTTTATCCACCCAAACATGTTTTGTACCATTTTGCCGTTTATTGAGCGGTTCTCGTCACTTTTTCGAATGTAAACATTGCATACAGTTATCTTTTCGTAGTGTAGAAGCTTTCGTGATTCAAATTTGAGTTCTCGTGTTTCGAAATGCCTAAAAACGCACAAATTTCGCTGAGTATCGGAAAAATTATCATAGAGCATCACAAGTGCGGTAAAAGCTACCGCCAAATTGCTAATATCGTTCAGATACGTAAAGATACGGTTGCCAAAATTCTTCAAAAGTACAAAAAGAGTGGTTCTTTCACACCAGAAAAGCGATCAGGGCGAACGGCGAAGACAAGTTCCCGGATTGACAGGGCTATCGTCAGAAAGGCGGAACAAGATCGAGGTTTGTCAGCTCCAAAATTGCAAAGTTGAGAGTGAATTTTCTATCCATGTGACACCTCAAACAATCCGAAATCGATTGCATCTACAAGGTCTGAAGGGTAGAGTGGCAATTAAGAAACCATTACATGGGCAGTCGATGATTGGAGAAAGGTCATTTGGTCAGACGAGACTAAAATAATGCTATTTGGGTCTGATGGTATCACACGAAAATGGCGCAGAACCGGTGAAAGTCTGAAAACCCAGTGTTTAAAGCCTACAGTCAAACATGGTGGAGGTGAGTTATTGCAACATCATTAATTTTCAACTAACTTAACTAGCTTTTATCATTTTCTGTGCAGGTAGAGTCATGGTTTGGGGCTCGATGGTTTGGTCTGGCGTTGAAGAACTGGAATTCATTGACGGAATAATGACAAAGGAGGTTTATCTGGATATACTGAAACGAAAACTTTCAGCAAGTGCACAAAAACTGAAGCTGGGCCGGAGATACACGTTACAGCAAGATGGGGATTCAAAGCACACATCGAAGCTGGTATCCTAATGGTTTAAGGAAAAGAAAATCAAGGTTTTGGAGTGGCCAGCACAGTTTCCTGACCTTAATCCAATAGATCATCTCTGGTCTATTTTGAAAATTAAGGTTCAGGAACACAAACCATCAAGCATTCAGCAATTACGACAGGTTGTTGTTACTGAATGGGACAAAATCGCACCAGAAACGACTGCTAAGCTTGTCCAGTCAATGCCACGACGATGTCAAGCTGTCCTTGAAGCCAAGGGAGGTCACACGAAATATTGAATGATTTTCAGGATTATGGTGGATATACTTTTTTTGCAATATTTTTTATTGTTTTCTTATATATTTGGTCTCAGACACGAACAGTGCTTTTACATCAAATTATCGTTATTTGACTTTCTTTTTATCCCTAGAGAAATAAACTTAATATTAAAAATCATTTTTCAATGCTTTGGTGGATTATTTGAAGCAAATGTGAGAAGGGGTGGATAAACTTTTTTTACATACTGTACATTATGGTACTTGAATATATTGCAACAACATCATACATAGTTTGTTTCCAGTTATCTTAGAAACGACAAGATGATTTACTCTAATTTAAAATATATCGCAGTGCTACGGAATTCGACAACAAATCTAAATCATTTGTTTTACTCGTAGGCATATCAACCACAGCCACTCACTCTCAATTCCTTCCGAGATAGGATTATTTCGATCGGTCTTCACCCATAGCACGGGTTCGTTTTATCTTGCCCGCTCCGCCAACTCAAACTGGTCCGACGTAGATAAACTGAGTTCCTCTCTACTCCACGCACCATCAGCATGTCGCTCTCTCTCATACTCTCTTCATGTTTTCCTTTCTGGCCCTTGCCTGTTCTAGCTCTTTGGCGAAGCATTGTTTTCCACCCATTCCCGTTGACGATTCGTTGAAGTTGTCAGAAGGTGGCCAACGGGAAGAGGGACGAATGTTTGTGTATTGCTCGCTCCTTCCTTGCGCTGGTGCCGAACTGCCAACCAGTGGGTTATTAGTTGCGCGACAACATTGAACGTAGTAAGACGCTTATCGTCGTTCGCTTCGCACCCAAACTAACGTGCTCCGTCACCTGCCGCTACCGTGGGCCAATTGATTGGTGTGTGCGCGCGCGAAGACCCATGATCGGAGATTTTCCCCCCTTTCCGCGCGGGTTTGAGCGCAGCGTGTGTGCGTGTATTATCAGTTCTGGAGATTGGGAAGGATTTTCCGGAACAGGTTATTCAGTTTCGTCGATACAGCCGGTTTGGACGGTGCAATCTCGGTGCTGCTAAGCGCATCCCGAAAGAAACAATCTGTGCAAATCCTGACGAAAACAGTTGATGATTCGTTATTTTTTTTGGGGGGTTTTGTTTTGTGAGAGACGCAAAATCAGTGTTGTGCTAATCTTCGGAAACAGCCGGAATCAGAAACGCGAAAAACAGCGGCTTAAGTTAAGCCGGCAATATAACATACGCGATTTAACGTTGTTTCTCCTCTTGTGTCAGTTTCTTCGGGGGCCCGGTGCGGTGTGATCTTGAAGTAGCGAACTTCCCGCGAATTCCGTGAGGCCTCCCTGGAGGTAAAAATACATATGTGTCACGCCACGTCCAAGCCGAAACAACGACAAACTCGGGAAAGCGGGCACGGTCGAAACAAAACATGATAAATTTGTTTTTGTGTTAATTTTTAATCTGATTAAAGAGAGGGTTAATTAATGCATTTAACATTAATTCGCGAGCGGCGGAGGGACGATCGGACGAGTTCAGTAACCAAGGTTCACGGAAGATTCCGTTGGGAAGATACGATTGGGTGATTTTTTTTTGTATGGTTTCTGTGGACCTGAGTGAAGGCTGCGGGCAGATTATCCTTCTCCGGTAACAATTTTGCCAAAGTGCGAGTGTTGTTTGATCCTATGTTTTGTGTAACTTTGTAACAGATGAAGCCTTCGTCGACCGGTGGTTGGAAGATAGTGCAAGTGCATAGGTTATTGATAAGCGAGAAACTGGTGCAACCGAACAATTGAAACTTGAACGGCACGGGGCGCATGTTCTTTGGCATGGATTTTCAGAGTGCAATGGAAACCTTCGCCGAAGCATGGGTCGCTGCAAGCGCTGGAGCACAGGTGAGTTATTAGTTGGGGTGGGTGAAGTGCTAATGCGTTAAACAAATATATACATATGTAATACCATATGAGATTGTTCATGCGGAGCATTTCGCAGATGTGTGAAACTTTTTTTTCGGATCTCTAAAAATATTCAACTGATATGAGGATAATTTTGAGCCTCAGATAGCTCAGTCGCGTAAGCACGATTTACCAAGCTAGAAGTAGCGGGTTCGATTCCCGGTCCAGTTGAGGAGATTTTTCGGAATGAAAATTTCTCGACTTCTCTGGGCCTAGAGTATTATTGTGTTTATCACAAAATATATAAATTCACGCATTGGTGTATTCATTCTCAATTGAAATCTGTCTTCTGTGCCTCTAGAATACTTAGTTAAGATTAGGTGAAACCGCATTGTAAAAAGCGTTAAAAGCTAGTTAGAAGAAGAGGATGTTATTGTTTTTGAGTCTAATGATCGTATCAGATCGTTGTTTATGAAACTACAACAGTGAAGAACTTTTGTCGATGTAAAAAGAATGGAATTTTCAAGCCAAAATGTTTACCCTACATTATTTATATGACACTGTTTGCTAGACATAAATATGATGATAAAATCTGGCTTAGTTATTATGTATATTTAATGCCTAAGTTATTTAGTATCATTACATACATTGTTGAATTTCTACAACTCGATGTTTTAGGATTATTATTACGATTTATTCGACAGTTGCTTCCTTTTTATTTATTTTCAAATTAACAAGTTCAATTTACTTCACTTAAATGTTATTTTGACGGCGCCGGTGGAAATGTTAACCGAGTTTTCCTTCCACCCCTGCCAGTCGGTGTCAATTCCAGTCGTCACCGTTGGGATTGTCTGAACCGAAAAATCTTTGATCATTTCTTCCTATAGGAGGGAAGTAAAGCCGTTGGTCCCGGATCATGTGTTGAGGGGTTCGAAATGCAGGGTCCATGCCGTTTCGCTGGCTTGACGAACCAGCCTTACTTTGAAAGTCACGTATATTCGAAACAACAACAACAACCCAAGTAACACGAAATGTTTGATTGCATGCATTTTTGCTTAAATGTGACAAATGATTATGTTGCGATTCCGATTATGGTAAACCTTTTCGGGTACTACTATAGTATTGAAATAGCGCAGAAGGTGGTGCCTATGAAACATAATTTATGTCAGACATTTGTCATAAACAAAAAAGTTTTAAACATTATTTAAACAAGCTTTCGTGGGCAACAAAAAGGCTTTCATGAACCAGGTTCATACTATGGACTCCAAACTTACTAGATTCGTTCTTACCACTCGACCATTTTGACACATGAAATATAGAAAAGCCAGAATTCGCTAAAACCTTACCATCATCAAATTGCTAACCTTATCGGGGATTTAAATAGATATTCGCTCCGATATAAGTGAATTCAAGCAAGGGGTATTAGCTTAAATAAAAATCATTTGCTAAAGCAAATAATTGTTCGTTTGCGCTGACGTTTTGAAGTATCAAAACATTACCAAACAACAAATTTCACCAATCCTGATGTTCGTTCATGCAAGCAATTGGCAACTGAAATTTTGAATATTTCATTCTAGTATAACTGAACTAGGTTCTTGTGGCAAACTAGTATGTCACATTAATTTGATATATACATTCGTCTAAAGCAAAGCTCAACTTGTCTTCTTCCGTTCAATACGATGCTAAACAAACACACCTGAATAGTTTTGTTGACATTTTGCCTTTCTTGCATATGTGTGTTTCTTGAAATACGGAAGACTTATGTTGATACATTTATGAAACATAATATGCAAACAAGATTTCAGACGCAAGCCAACATGTCCTAGCTGAAAAGCCTCAAACACATGTATGAAAAATTAATTAGGCGGCTAAAAGAATCTAGATTTTAATTGCATCAAATGTACACCTTCATGATAAAGCTAGTCAAATCACACTGTCATAGATCTACAGCATGACACATGAAAAAGAAAACGGGAATATTTATGTTTTTGTTGCAATGTTATGTTGATGCTTTAACGCAATATTCTATAGTATTCGACACTGTGTGGTTTTGACCTGTAAATTTGAATATTTTTGCAAACATAATAGATGCAATGACGAAATCTGAAATTCGTCTACTACATTAAAAAGTTATTTCTATTGCTTAATCGTAAACTATAAAGCCATATCAAAGGAATTTCTAATTTACGGGCTTTTATATCTCAATGGTTATTCAATGGCCTTGATAATTGAGCGATTATTTAAGATTTTTATAAATCCATGGTGATATTTTCTATAACACTCAGTAGCAAATAAGCAAGTCGATGAATTGATTAATTTTTCGACTTTTTCCATAATTATAAGCGATCGTTTTATGCTTCGCATAAAAGGTTAAACAAGTACAGTGAGTGTCACAAAAGTCTTATT
Organism: Aedes koreicus; assembly: GCA_024533555.2. Classification (NCBI taxonomy): domain Eukaryota; kingdom Metazoa; phylum Arthropoda; class Insecta; order Diptera; family Culicidae; genus Aedes; species Aedes koreicus. Next base: position 57,460 of record JAHHFK020003730.1, read on the forward strand.
GGCACTAGCCTATTGAAGTTGCTCTTTCCGTATCTCGATAGTTCTTTAAATGTCAAGGCATTTAAAGATGCAACACAAAGTATTTGCACACTTATTTTATATTATGTACGATATTGTGGGAGGAAGTGGGCATCAAACCTTGTGTTTTGAAACATTTGGCTTGCGTTTTTTAGAAAATAGTGATTTTAATTAATTCAGAACGAAAGCAACGATTCTTATAATAGTAAAAAGGCTTACAGAAACATTCGATTAAAGAACAATTTAAAATTCTTATTGTTATTGTTATTGTTATTGTTAGGTGCATAAATTGTGCCTTCAACTAAGGCGTATCCGGGGACTACTCCCCGCCGGATCTATGCAACCTATTAATCCTTCCCGTTGCACGTGTCAGCTTGTCCTCCACTGGGTAGGCGCTGGTGTCCGTCCAGTTTCTGGTACATTATTCCGTCTTTATGCCTAGCTGAATTATTATTTCTTAAAAGTTTTGAGAAAACCCGTGTGTAAAACGGCTAGCCGGTAGTAATTGGCATTGCACTCAATTGGCCATTATAATATGGAAACTTCATACCGAATTCCTCAAAATATTATAAACATTAAAACTTTTTAGAATAAGATCGATTAATATGTCCTCATTTGTACCGTTTGGATTTTGAGTTTGAGTAACATTCCATAAACCCTTCTTATTAAACATTTATTCCAACAACCAAATGAAAACGTAAAAGGTGCCTTGCATTGGCCAACAATAAATTCAAGCATTCCCCTTAACCATCCAAACCCAATACTTCATTTTACCCAAACCTTTTTGATGAAAAGCTCTATCTGATGAACTCAGTCGGCTGTTCTATTTAGTAGCCTCTTAATCTTGAAATGGTACTGGTCTATACTGTTACTGTAACTCTTTATTTTCTGTGAGTTATTTATTGGTTTGATCTATAAAGAAATCATCTGAAAGCTCATTCCTATTAATGTCTTCCGGTTAGCTACTCTCAATGTACGCTTCCCTAAGTAGTCCCTCCGCATCCGGTAATAACCTAATTATAAATTCACAACCCACCGATTCCATATCACGAAAAAAATTCCCACCAAGTGGGCGGAATGTTACAACTTGGAAATTTTTTAAAAGAGATTAATGAATCAACCCTCCCAAATTTAACGTTATTGTGCTATTATGACAAATTTACAAGCTCATAACTGCATGCTAGTTTGTTATTTTAGAAGCATCCAGATTCATGAACAAAAATTCCGGGTACTGATGCAGCACGGCATCCGAACTTTGGATTTGGAAATTTGTGTCGCTTAACAAATGCTCAAACAAATGTGCAAAAGCACGTTGGCCGATACTCAGTGTCAACCAGTGGGTATGTGTGCTCTACTCAAAGTTCCCATTCTTTAAAACTCACCTTCAGTTCAATTTACCCATTGAGTAGGACACATCAACATAGAAAATATTGTGATGGAGCACGGATGTTAGCTTAAAAGATGTTTGAAAAATACTCCATAACCTATTTAGGATTATATCCGAAAAATCCATATTTCGCCAACACCCATCAAGAACAATTTAAAATTCATATTCTCTCATAATAGCAAATGAAGTTATTATTTCTCACACCTTTTTGAAAATTGTAGAACTACAAATTTACAAAGGATAGATATTGTAATAAACGCTCATTGATGGTTCACCATGCGGATCCCAACATAACTCGGCACAAAAATTTTATATCAAAGTTACATCATGATATTTTTAAGCGCAAAATTGAAATGTCTACCCCTCTTGTTTTGAAAAAAAAAGATGCGCCCTGATACCAGTTTTATTTTTCATTACCTTGATTGGCCAAAGTGGATCCACAAGGAGCTTGAACATGCTTTTGACCAAACACAATGCGCAAACCAAGTTTTTAAGAGTAGTTTGGAAGTTAGAAGAGGTTTTGATTGTTTACAACATCTCAGCAATTTTTGACATTCAATACGTATGGAGAAGTCAATTCATTTGAAATTAATCTATAGCAGAAGTGTTTTATTTTGTGTTGAAATCGATTAGAGAACGATGGCTAATGTGCGAGTTGTGATTAATAGGCGAAATAGCGGGTCTGAAACCTTTGAATTAATATTGCCAGTTTTATTACATGTTATATTATTTAGACCACCTGTAAAAACAAAAAAAAATTCACTGTGGAGCAATATCACAACCTCTTAAACGATCCCCAGCTTTTGCCGAAGGGTTTTTTTAACCGTATAGATATAGCCAGATTACACCATTCAGCTTCGGTGATGGTTTGGGTGGAAATGACTACTTCCGGTAAACCCCCCCTCAATATTCATTGATGAAAAAGGCGTCAAAATCAACCAATCAGTCTACCAGAAGCATCTAACGGACACTGTAGGACCATTGGCACATACACATTTTGGTAAGAACAAATAGACGTTTCAGGGTCCTCCCTTAGCTCAGTCGGTAAAGGCGCAGCTACAAAGCAACACCTTGCTGGAGGTGGCTGGGTTCGACTCCCGGTCTGGTCTAGGAATTTTTCGTAAAGGAAAATTGCTCGACTCCCTGGGCATAGGGTAAGATTGTACTTGCCACACAATCATACTAATGCAAAAATGGTACTTGGCATCGAAAGCTCTCAATTAATAACTCTGGAAGTGCATTTAGAACACTAAGTTGAGAGCAAGCAATAAGCTAATTGCGAAAGCAATAAGCTTGAAATGCTAAAAAAAATAGACGTTTCAACAAGATTGGGCACATGGAACAAAAAGGATGCTGGAACTCTGTATTAGGATTTTCAAGAGGTATTTGATTAATCCGCCTGGTCAATTGAGTCCAGATCCTATACTAAGCTACAAACATTGTCGCATCATTTAAAAAACAGTCTCATCACTAAAGCCTAGGATGCTATATATTTGAAGGAACTAACGTCCATTGCCGATGATTTCCCTAAGCGATTGAAGGCATGAGTAGAAGACAGAAAAGGATATTTTGATGCATCAATATAAATATAACCATCTATGTTGGTTTACCTACACAGATAAAAAGTAACATTGAATTGTCTGCGATATCTAATGCACATAAAGGGAATGCTAGATTTGGCAGAAAATAATTAGATATTTCATGTAAGTTTAAGCCAGATAACGCCTGAATCTTGCCTGTTTTACAAAAATGGCAAATTGTTGTGGGCGAAAGATTACAAAAATTTGTGTTCGCGGGGGGAAAAAGGAGGAAATTCCGCGGGGTAAAATTTTTTTTTTTTCTGTGTACATTTTCCATAAATAAATTGTTATTCAATATATGATTAAGAAAGTTATGACTTAAAAAAGTAAACACGGATAATATTTCCTCACCCTGTAGTAATAATTAATTATCGTAATTTTATGACTGGACAGAAACATCAACACAAATGAAGGAAATAACAATTACCTATACATCGCCTAGCAACCAGCACAGAAACAGCAACGCGTTATGGCGTGATGGTTGTTCGAAAGTTATGCACGTTACAATTGAGAAAATTTGGCTCGGTAAAGTTAAATCGATTGAGCCTGTACAAATAAATGAACTGAAAAATACCATTGAGAAAACCTGAGTGCCGTAGAGCTGTTAATATTATCTACAGGTAACGTATGTGTTACTATCGAGGTGTTTTTGGGAAAATGATGAAAAGCCACCTCTATCTGAGGGAGTACAGCGTGGTCATATATTTATAAAGCAAGGAAATTACTTCAATGATGTCAGGAATCAGAATAAGAATATTAAAAATCTGAGATATCGCTAATGCGGGCTCATCTATTTGGTCGAAAAGCATGAACAACTTCAGTTTCCCAACTCAAAAACTATATTGTTGTGTAATTTTGAACTTAATTTAAGATAGTTTATATTGACTGGGAAATAATACACGTTTGGGATGGCTCTTCAGTCTTCGACAAAATGAAAATAGTGCTATTTTATATTTGTTTTCTATTTCATTTGTGTTGCCATGTGTTTTTCTGTAGACCATGTTACTGTCCTGTTGTCGCTGTTTTCCCATACAAACGCTAACGGTTTGGATAGTTTTATCCGTTGAAAATTCTCGAAGAATCTCGTAAAGAGATTTCGATGTATATAACTATGCAAATTTTTAGCGTTTAAGCAGGAATACTCCTACCTCACGACAATAAAATGTTGATACAGAACAACACAGGTCAACAAAAACTGTATCTATTAAAACACCTGAAGAAAATTCTAAATGAACTGAAACGTTGGACAAAAATAAAATAACAGTATTTTGATGTTTTCGAAAACTGAACAGCCCAAACGCTCCGAAACGCTCAATTCTAGTAACATATATATTTTATATGAGGCTTTTAATGCAGTTCAAAACATGTCAAGCCAAATGCATATCGCATAATGAATCAATTTGTACTAACACAATAAGCCAATAAATCAGATAATTCGAAGAATTCTTTGATAAAAATCGAAAACAAAACATTGCGTACCGAACAGTTTTGTATCTAGCTTATGGAAGTTCCGATTTTTTATTAAAGGAGTGTTGGCAACTTTTGACAATTTAAAATGTGCATTTGAAGCAGATTTACTATTCTTTGAATTCTTCCCCTATTCCGAATATGTTCATGATCTTAAGTTGAAATAACAACCAATATAAGGTAATACATTCATGTTATTCTCAAACTAAACCACTTTACATCACGTGTAATTTTCCTATTTTTTACTGTGTATATATATTTACGTTTGTTGAGAAATCGCATTCGGATGAAAATTATTGTAATATTAACTACACACTATCAAAAGTCCATGTAAATTTATGTCTGCTGAGACCGCCAGCAAGGACATGCAAGCGTCCTCCAGCACATAAGAATGAGTTGAAAGGGATGAGAAAATAAATTCAATCAAACACATCCTTTGTCGAATTGCGTATGTGTCAGTTTCAGGAGACATAATTTTACACGAAATCTTTCTTTACATCGGGGACTTTTTACAAACATCATTTTCGTCTCATGTAAAATTCATAATTTCAAAGTGTGTAGGTTTACAGTTATTTTGTTTCCTTTTAAAATGCTCATGAGCTGTTTATCACCAATGTTTGATATCTCGATGAACTGAGATTCTTATGATTCAATGTTAAATCTTCTTTCTGAAAACAAGCCACTTTGAAATGTTAAAAGACGCCGTATTCTGAAGGGTGTACCGTTTAAAGTTCGCACACACTCAAATGCTCTAACTTTTGATCCGTTGGGTAAAATCAATTGAAATTTTGCGTAGACATAGTTTAATGTGTATTGTTCACACTGTGTGAGTTGAATTCATCAGGTGCACAAAAGTTTTCAAAATGGCGCCGAAAGATCAGTGCGTGCGCGAAAACGTTTTGCACGAGTACTTTGAGAATAAGGTTCTGTCGCATCGTGCCACCGGAAAAAAATGTTGGGAATCGTGAATTCCACGGTGTCTGGAATCATAAAACGGTTCGAAGAACGTCTGACTGTTGATCGGAAGCGTAGATCCGGAAAAAAAAGCAGTCAGGTCAACGAGAACGATCACAAACGCGTGGTTGGGGCCTTTAAACGGAAACCGAACGCCTTAGTTCGAGATGTGGCTAAAAAGTTGCATGTGAGCAAGACTTTCGTGCAGAATACTAAAACTCGAACTGGACTACGTACGTTTAAGGTTCAGAAGTCCCCAAACCGTGACTAGAAACAGAATACGGTCGCAAAAAGCCGTGCCCAGGAGTTGTACGACCCGAAGTTAACGAAACCACACTGCTGCGTCATGGATGACGAGACATATGTGAAGGCGGACTTCAATCAGATTCCTGGAAACCTGTATATGACTACCAAGGATAAGTTTGATGTTCCCTAGAACATCCAGACACAGAAGATGTCGAAGTTCGCCAAGAAGTTCTTAATTTGCAAGCGATTTGTACTTGCGAAAAGCGGAGTACATCTTTCGTTACCGCAAGCACCACGACAGGTGTATTTGGAAGAGTGTCTCCAAAAGCGGCTTTCCCTCTCCTGAATGCTCACGACGGTCCGAAGATCTTCTAGCCGGATTGGCATTATGCCACTACACGAAAAACGTGGTAGAGTGGTATAAGGCGAATGATGTCGATTTCGTGCCAACAGATCTGAACTCCCCAAACACTCCGGAACTGCGCCCAATGGAAAAAATACTGGGCCATTATGAAGGAGCACTTTCTAAGACAACCTAAAGTGGTGGAGAATGTTGAAGAAATTAAGAAAACATGGTTTAAAAACTCGAATTTTGAGAATGAATATTTTGTGTGTGGATGTATAACGGTACACCCTTTAGTACTCATTTGATGCGAGAATGATGTAAACATATGCATAAAGAATTTCATAGAAGAATCATATTTAATGCCTGGATCATTACTAACTTTGAACCACTTCAATTCCCATAAGAGTCATTATTCAAAAGCCTAATTGAGCGCCAGTAATAATGCAAGTGTCAAATTATAAATAAGAACAATCCACACAAATGTCATCAATTGTCTAGCTTATCCTGTTTTGGGAAAACTCACAACTCAATGAGATTATCCCGCCCATCCTATTCCTCATCGGTTCAAATCCGATCATTTCTTCAACCACTTCCAGAAGTCAAAACTCAAACATTATGCTCTAACAGTCAATCCCGAGTGCAGGTAAAAATCCACAATTTCGTTCGAACCTCCCTGCACTTGACTCTGCATGTTAATTTGTTCGATCCTCTTGCGGTGTCTTTCGTTTTGCCCATATCCCTTTTCCTTGACAAAGGAGCGTTATTTGTTCACCTACACAGCTGGCACATTAGCTTGGAAACAAACTTTTAGACAGCTTCTTGTCATCGGCCTTAAAAAAAAATGCATCAAGTATGTGCGTGTTAGGAAAGCATTGGACTTCCTTCGAGATCTACGCCAATCGCCATGAATACAAATTACTTAACTGACATATTAGAGCGATCAACAACCCAAACAACGATACGGCGTCATTTTTGCGATTACACAGCTCAGTGTTACCCGGAATCGTCGTACACTGCTTTCTTATCGTAAACGGCTTTAGATCTAGCACCAATAGAGAGAGGGCATGCAAGATGCAAACGAACGGACGAGAATTCCGCTTGGGAAAGGGGTGGCCCGGCCATCCGTTTCGGCAGTTTCGTTATGCGCTCACTCGCTGGTTCTAGGGTAGGTGGCCCAGCAATTGAGTCAGTTGATTATCTTCGTTCCGGAAAGGGCTGAGCTTGGATAAAGATATTGTTAGGCGATTATTGTTATTTTTGATGATGCTCAGATTTAAGACTAATTTTCGTTTGTTGTTTATATTAGCATAAACATATTCCGATAAATCTTAGAATGCTCAAGGTTTACAATATTCACAATATTTATAAAATATTATAAATTTTAGAAATGTATAACAATATCTACATTTTTGAGATTTTTGGCCATTTATATTGTAAATTGCAAATAGAGCCAGCTTCAATGGTAATTACAATTAAAATTTCAACTGTTATTTATTTCAATATCAAAATCAATCGATAACCTATTTTATCAACTATAGAAACACCCACAAGAACAGGAACGTCTACCCCGAGAAAACCCCATTCGAACTACGATCATCGCAGTCTAATTGTTTGAATTGTGATTTGTTGCTTTCTTCTTCGCAAGCAAATGAAGGGGAGAATGATGGAGACTTACCAGCGATATAGAAACTTATCGGATGAGGTAGTATAACTGATCTACTTGATGTTTGTTCTGAACTTGTACTCCACCGGAAGTGCCTTAGCATTGTGGTGCAATTTGGGCTATGGTCGTTTGAGGTGTGATAAGCAATTCTGTGTTTCCAGCAGAGGCAAAGGCATGATTCAAATTGAGGAAGAGTGAAAACACCACGTGAGGTAATTGAGATCTTCATTTTGAAAATATGGATTGGTCTTCGAAGGTGTTGTTTATTTTATTTTTTGCTATTAGAAAATCGTAAATTTATAATATGGTATCAGGTATCATGTATCAGAGTGTTGGCTCAGGCAGCACGTTCCTCAACTGATATGAGATCCGTGCCTTGCCTTCCGACAGCCTTTTCATCATTTACCCGACGGAAAGGATATGATAGGAATGGAAATCGATAGAAAGTACAATGGAAACAGATTTACGCTAACATAAATTGTTAGCATAACATGAACTTAAATCTCTTGTCCATAATAATATTCGCTGGAGAGTTCAAAAGTAAAGTATTTACCAAATATTCGAAATCGTATTTACGCTGCAGTTTTCACATAAAAAGGATTCTACTGGTTGAATATTCGACAATGTTCAATCAAAGCTTTTATCTAAAATATTTTTTCGTAAAATGACTTAAGCTCGTTTTGTAAACATTATATTCGTTCATAAAACACATGCCCATAAATTTTAAGAATCATGCGTATTGCTTGTAATCTCACAAAATGCCATCATAACATCCTATTCATAGAATGAACGAAATGAACTTCATTCGAATCATCCAATCACTGTTACTGCTAAGGACCGCTTATTTATTTACCTCCACAAAAATGAAAAAGCGTCACACGCACCGAGTCAAAGGCACTGATTTCTTGTTCATTAATTACACTACTACTTACAAGCCACCATACCCTTGTAAGAACAACCAAGGATACAGTTGCAGTTTTTTCTTCAATAAAACAGAATTATTATAAAAAAGTAACTCCCTTCCACGATTTAGCTGTTGATAAAAATGATTTGTCGAACATCCACGCAACTATAAGCAGCCAAAACCGTATCATATTTTTTTGCACAAAATTTTCGCAATACTTTGTATCGTTTTCGTACACTACACGAATGTTCTTTTTAATAATCTAAAGGATCCGTTTTGTGTGATATTGAATGCGAAGCACGCTTCATATATAGTACAAACTAAATTTCGCTGCAGAAAGTAACGAATAGATTGGTGAGTCAAACGATCGATTTCGTAGTATGAACCAAATTTAATTTTCAGTGTACAGTTTTTTTTTTTGACGTAGGGCGTCTTTGTTTTTTATACAAGGGTACAATTTCAAAAAAAATCGCATTGCGACCGTCACGAAGAGTGGTCAGGTTTTAAACATTATTATCTCAATCATTTCTCAAATGATTTTCAAAATTTTTACACCAATGAATCGGAAGTATTTCTACGCATAATTTCAATAGAGAACATTGTTGATTTTGGGCCACATACTACTGAAAAAAAAAAATGGGGCAAAAACATATTACGATAAAACCCTTTTATTCATTAGTCTACTATAGTTTTATAATGTTACCAGAAACCGTCGGTGCTTATTTACACAAGTATTTATTGATTTGATTCTCACAGTGGCAGTTTGTTATTGCTAGACTTTCATTCTTTTGAACCAAAACTTGGTATCTTACGCTCGATAAGTGGCAAACACAAAACCATCGAGAATGCTTGCAAGGTCTTGCTGGATCCCAAAGCACTGTCTTAAATTTAGTCTATCTCCTCTACTGCTCATAAAGGTTATTGATTGTATTGTAACGCATTCATAAAAAGATTGGAGTGATTTAAGCAATGCGATTATCCTGTCCCTGGTGGTTAAACCACCTATGAACTGCCAATCGTAGCAACCCTGATGTATTCAGAAAAAAATTGAGAGCAATATTAGTTGCTTTACAGCAGAAAACAGTCAAGTAACTACGCCCAATGGTTTGGTCGTACTGCCAGTTCCACTCTGAAGCGACATCGTGAAAAACCTCGTGTCGCTGGGTACAGCCGATCCGGAATTTACAACCCTTCTTCCCTTCGGGGGAATGGTGAGAGCTTTGACCGAAAGCCAGGCTTCGGCCGCTCGACGATGCTGCGCCACCGTAAAGAGAAGAAAAAGATAGACTAGCAAATGGCCACTTCATTTCGCGGCTTAGGCCGAGAGGCTGACTACAACGAATCATGATTCGAGGAAATCCACTCTACTCGCTTGTCGGGCTAGCGAAATCCGCAGAAGCGGCAGTCTTCAATCGTACATTGAGATAAAAAACACTATCTCGGATGCTTGAGAGATTTTTTTTATTAATCATTTATTTGTGCAGGCTCAATCGAATCAACTTTACAGAGCCAAATTTTCATATTTTTATACATCATTTATCTTAAAACTAAAGTTAGGGGGATAAAACCGATTACTCGCGGCCGTCTCGAGGTTAAAAGGAATTAAAAATTACGGATGGGAAAGAGGGTGGGAATTTAAAGTAAGGTTTACATAAAACATTAAATTTAAATTCTAAATTTTCTAAACACTTATAACTATACATTTTATGTTTTTTTTGACTTGAACATTTTTTGAAAAATGCTTGAGAGATGAAGGTAACGAATTTCTACTAAGTTGTAATGGTCCCAGAAACAGAAACGTAGTGCTGTGATTATCTTATTCAAAGCTGGAAAACGGCAGAAGGACATTGTTCGTGAGCTGTTCGATTCACGTGTTTACAGAAGTTTTTTACACCGTACAGTCAAAAGATACCTGGAGACCGGAAGTACCAAAAATCGGTATAGAGGAGGCGTCGAGCTACTGTGGCGACACCTGCCATGATGAAGATTGCCAAGAAAAATCCTCGACGTAGTGCCACTTCATTGGTGGAGAATCTCAACGTATTGGAGCGAAGTCTCTGTTGGATCCTGAAAGATAAAATTCAGACCAAGCCCTGCAAGATCCAGAAGGTTCAAGACCTCAAGGTGAGGCAGAAACAAAAACGGGCAAAAATAGCGATGGCGTTGCTGAAGAGGACCGCGGAAGGAAGGTTGGCGAATAGCGTGCTTACTGGCTAGAAACTCTACACCGTACAACAATAAGCAGAATAAGCAGAACGACAGACTTTTTTTTGCCAGAAAGATCACCAACCCATGCCGACGTGCTGACGGCCACCAGGAAACCAACATCGGTGATGTTTTGGGCTGGAATCATGTGTGATGACCGGACTCCGCTGGTTTTTGTCGTTGAAGATCAACTAAAATACATATTGGAAACTACCCAGGTAAGAAATAAGCATTAGCATATGCAGCAAATCAACCCTTGATCTGCATTTCAGATGCTACAAGCATTATATCAGCACCATTGAATGCTATCTGCTAGAAAGTTGGATTTTAAATGCTATATAAATGCTTGTAGCCGGTAATAAGTATTTCAAATGCAAAAAAGCATTGATGATGCATTATCATAGCATTACAGTAAAGCAGCCGTACATTGGGCCAAAAAAAACGGCGTGTATGTTCCATTTAAGGTGGCATAATTGCTTGATAGGCTGCCGTAAAGACGCTTTGGAACTGCTTATTGGTTACTTGGGTAGTTCTACAGAAGGTCGTCGCACCGTGGGCACGTCGTCAATTTGGTTCCAGGGATTGGGTTTTCCAACAGGACTCTACGCCCAACTCTGGATTGCGGAACAGTTTCCAGGGTTCATTTCGAGCTCGGAGAGGTCGGCGAGTTCGCTGGACCGTATGGACTGCGCTGTCTGGAGTATGATGATGGCCGAAGTCTGCTCTAAAAAACATGAAGGTGTGGAAGTTCTGAGGCGACAGCTGGCGGCTGATCCCAGACACAAATACCACAAGAGCACCTGTGGGCCTCGTACGATGTGTTTCTTGATCGCCCGCGGTGAGTGGTTAAACTCAAGGGCAAATAAATTGAACTATTGAATTTTTTAAAAAGTGGTATGTTTTCGAGTAAAGTTGAATGAATTTGAAACAAAATGTTTTTGTTTTGATCAATTTATCTGTTTGGTTCAATGTAGCACTTCAATTATTTTTTTAGATCAAGTATGACAGGTAATCCGTACCTGCGGCTTGAAAATCGACACATTCATATCCACTGGGACAGTTTATACCCGTGATGACCGGACTACGCTGGTTATTGGCGTTGAAGCAGTGAAGATCAACCAAAATACATATAAGAAAATAGTTCTACAGAACGTCGTCGAACCGTGGGCACGTCGTTTTTGTTCCAACGATTGGGTTTTCCAACAGGACTTGGTGACGGTTCACAAAGCAAAAAAAAACCCAACTCTGGATTGTGGAACATTTCCAGGGTTCATTTCAAGCTCTGCTGGACATGTACCCTATGGACATCGCTGTTTGGAGTACGTTGAAGGCCAAAGTATGCTCTAAAAAATATGTAGGTTTGGAAGTCCTGAAGTGAAATCTGGCGGCATCCTGGGATAAAATACCACAAGAGTACCCACCTGTGGGACTCGTACGATGTGTTCTTCGATCATCTGCGGCGAGTGGTTAAACTCAAAGGTGAACAAGTTGAACTGGACCAGTGAAATCTCAAAAAGTGATTTGTTTTTAAGTGAAATTGAATGATTTTTGTTATCATCAATTTATCTGTTTGTTTCAATGTAGCACTTTAATTGCCGGACCCTGTACAGTCTCACGTTTGGCAGGTAATTCGTACCTGTGTCGATACCTCCATATCAACCGGAACCGGTTAAGAGGAAATTTACATGGCACGAGCATTTGGAAAAATGACTGCTGCCTCTTCTGTTGCAACACGATTGTTCCGTGTTGTTTGGAATCTGGTCACTGTGGGAAACAGACCCTGAAATGGTATTCTGTCAACAACGTGCAGGTTGTGCCCTAGGACAAAAACCCTTCGAACACGCCAGAACTCTGCCCAATGGATAAAATATTGGGCCACCGTCAAGCGGCTCACCTGAAGAAGATCGATGAAAATGCTAAGAGCGAGAAGCCCCAGAATGTATGCACGCAGTCAGACACCTCTGCCATTACGAAATAACTTATTCTTTTTCTATGGATGCATCGTGTTGTTTACCTCTATTTTTCAGAACTTGTGTAGCGGTTTAATCGTTTCCAACTGTTTGTTTCAAAATGCGTGGACTTTCATCGGAACAACGACGAAATATTGAATGCAAATGGTGTACAGAACCCGGAATGTATCTGAGGAAGTTGGCAATAATGGAAGAAGTAAGTGTGAAAGCTGTGCTGTGTGTCCAGTGAGGATAACGCGTTTGAGGATAAACCAAAATTGGACCGAAAAAAAGGCCCTGCGTACTCTCGGTTGGATAAAAGTAAACTGAAAGCATTTGAGCAAAAGGGGAAGGTTTCAGAGCGGGATATGGCCAAAAAAGTTGGCATTTCGAAGTCTAATGTTTATCGCGCCAAGGAACGTTTGAATTTTTGAACCTAGAGGACATAAACAGCCGAAATGGAAGCCGAAACAAGAAGCAGCGATCAGGCTCAGGTTGCGAAAGTTATACGATACGATGCTTGCTGGGAATTCGAACTTTATAATCATGGGTGATGAAACTTACCTGAAATACGACTACAAATCCTTGCTGGGACCACAATGCTGGACGGTGATGGTAAAGTGGAAATTCTAGTCGAAAAGTTTGGTAAGAAAGCTATGGTCTGGCAAGCTATTTGAGGCGTTGGTAAGATTTCGCAACCCTTTATCACAACTGTTTCGATGATCAGTGAAATCTACATCAAACGGTGCTTAAAAAAAGACTTCTACCCATGATTCGAAGCCACAAGGATCCTATTGTCTTCAGGACAGATCTTGCGTCTCGCTATTATGTGAAATCATCGTTAGAATGGTATACCACCTAGAATGTTTCATTCGTTCCAAAGCACATTATCCCTTCCAATTGCCCGCAAATTCGACCAATTGAAGAATTTCCGGAATTGACGAAGGCATAGCTTGAAGCATGTCTCAACATCATGAACCATTCAATAGTTTGAAAAATATTGGAAAAAAGTGTCAAACCTTGTCGCTAAGAAGTCTGTGCCGAATTTTATGAAGAACGTTTGCTAAAAGGTGCATGAGCTAGCATGCAATCGCTAGATTGCAAATATTGAGAAGCTTAAGCTGGTGTGCTACTCTAATGTCTACAGTATATTCAATAAAAATAGAATTTTCAACACTTGTGTTCTATTTTTACTGAAAACACTGGGTGTGTCCATATTTTCTGGGACAGTCTTTAAAAGATGCACCGCTGCCAGCGGTCCATTAATATTTTTTTCTGCGTCCGAATTTTGGTAGGCCTAGAAGAGAACAAGTCTTGCCATACTTTTTCACGCCAATTTTCAAAACGATACCCAGAAAAAAAATAGTTTTTAACAGACGCGTCAAATTTTCCCTCTTTTAATTTCAAGCCAAAGTAGGCGCAAACATCGTAATTGTTTGCAATCTTTCATACAGTGAACAACATTGTTTGGAATATTCCATACAACAGTCCTGATTCCAGCAATATCTGGCTTAAAATTACATGAATGATACCATTAACTTCTGCCAAATCTAGAATTTCCTTTATGTGCATTAGATAAATCAAAAAATTAATGTTCCCTTCAAACTGTGTAGCTATTCCGAACACCTTTTGTGCAGCTTAAATATGAGTGTTGACAGGTTGATGCGACCCATTTTTTTGTAATTTGTATCTGTTCTTACAGTTATCAGGTATGTTGCCAAATTGAGCATTTAAGTTACACACTGATATAAAATTTATAATTTTTCCTTAAAAGTCTTCATTAAACCAATAATAGTCAAGTGTCCACTTTATAAAAAGAACAGAATGTTGTCTCCATTGCTTCAAAATGAATGGATTATCATGCTGTTAACATGAATTTGGCAATTTTCACTGAATTTCTAACTTATTTTGTTTCAAAGGCCGAAAAAGGAACGAGGTTAACATTACATCCAATTGCCTTATTTTAAATTTTCTAATAATTCGATGTCATTTTGTAAAACTTCATCTGTATTGAACATTGGTGGGTCCCAATCCAATAAAAGAAGTGCCTGCGATTTTCTATATCAACTTCTTGAACGTGTTAGTCATGCTCCAAATATGAAATGATCTATGACATTTTTAGTTTAAGCAGTTTTCAAATCAATTTTTAAAAATTAATCAAAGTGTCAATTCAAATTGAAAATCGAGATAACAGATACAGAATCGTGATAGTGCATCTGTATCTGTCTAACTATTTGCTAAGAGTCGAATTGACCATTCCAATGCCAGCTGGACATGTTCGATCTCGATGTATTCCTGAAATTATACCGACTGGAGCTTGCCGTCATGGAAACGTGCTTTGCTGCTTACCACACTTATGTGCAAAAGCAAACCCCTAATTATCCAGCATGTCACAGATCATAGTAAGAATCAATGATCATTCAAATTGCGATCAATTTCCCCTCAAATCGTAATCCGTCGAAATTTCTCACAGCTCTTGCCCCATAAACATCAATCGGACAAAACGCTTCTTGAACCATCAATCAACTATCATCAAACAAATTGCTCCTATTTTGCACCAATCCTTCCCATTTACAGGTCGAAACAAAACATCATCCAAGAGATACGAGGAAAGGATCAACCTTATTTTTTGTTTTCCTTTTTCTTGGTGATTCTCACAACTCCAGAAAGAAAACCCCCGGAAAGAAGGATGCGCACGCAGCGCGAGTCCTTTTGCCAACTGCTTGTCTCCGCTTCGGCTCTGCTGGATTATCTGCCATGCTTGTCCTCTGCTCGGAAGAACCCGATGTTAAGGCAAAATAAAACATAATTTATGTCACATCGGTTTATCCTTGTGATATTTGTCTGTTGTTGTTGTTGTTGATATTGTTGCTTCTGCTGATGTAGTGTTCGAAAATGTGTTAAATGGGTATTTACCTTTTATGTTGCCTTTACACATCTCTCTGTTCGTCTGCCCGTCTCTCCTGGTGTGATTGGATGACAAAACCGTTCGGCAAGGATTTTCGGCCAGGCGATGCCGGTGGAACGGCGATGGAATGGAATGAAAGAGAGCGTTTGCGTTAATAAAACTGGATTAAAAAGTTTGATTCCATTCTGTGTGTTCGATATTCCGGCTTTTGAAGACAATTTTTCTTTCCTTTTCTGGTTGCTGAAATCCGATGGAAAGGAAGCTGCCGGATTGAAAGCCCAGGAAGCATTAATTCGATTTATGGCAATTAATCGACTTCTTATTGTGTCAGTGCCAGGGATCAGCTAATGAGGAATGTTTGTGTTCCGGATTTGGTCCCCGAACGACGGAGCCGGATGGAACAATTACTCATCCGAGACGAGTTAGTCATTACCGATGGATGAAGGCGCTCGGATGGGAGAATTATCGGCCTCCGTCTCGTCTCAAACGTATGATAAAAAAATGACTTCACACGACGGAAATCCAGTGTCCAGTGCGAACGCAGCTCTTATCTGCTACACGACGACAACGACTTTCGCTCTCTTCTGGTTCTAGGAATAATGAAGCTGCGCCGGTATCAGTCCACATGGTAGTTGCGGTGGAGTCGATTCTTGTCAGGATTGTCAACGATGCTGGCGGTGCATGATGACGGCGAAGTTGCGTATGCTGCGAACGAGTAGAGTGAAGAACGGATATGCAGATATGCCATCCAAGTGGAGTACCGGACTTGTGTTTAAGGAAGTGGAAAACATGCTCAGCTTATCGCTTGCTTCCGAACAATGGCGACGACGATATGATTAGTGTAACGATAGTGAAGAAGCATGACATACTGGGTGATGTTTGTGGTTTTTTTTTACTATCAGTGGAGCGTGGCAGTACAATTCTGAGGAAAATACGAAATGCAATGATTAATGGTGAAATTTAGGATAGAGTCCCAAAACTGCTTTGATTGTGTGAAACTCAGACATCATTTGCTAAATCTCAGAATTAGTTGCAAGTAAACAAACCCTTCAGTCCATGCGATCGTACCTTATACGAGATGAAATCCCTGCCAAAGTATCTTGCTGATTTAGCAGGGGGTTCCCTTTCCTTTTTTTGCCGCCGTTGGTTCGGAATTGGGCAGGGCAAGGATCTCAAACACAAAGCAAACGTAACGAATTAAGGATTATTGCATTGGGTGCGTGCACAGGATGCGCCCTGCGTTCTTTTTGTGTGAGGTGTCTCCTTGAATGTCTTGTAGATGAAAAACCCTGGAATGAAAGGTAGGACGGGGGTATTGATCTCGTTTGGATTTGTTTTTCGGATGTTGAAGCATCGTCAAGGCGATGAAAAATGATAGTTTCTTAATGGAATGCTTTATCTTCTGGCAAAAAAGAAAGGGTTCTATTCAGCACCTGAAGACATTTACGAAGAATTATCCCAAAACAGAAATGTGGGACGACTTGAACAGGGGGTATTCAGTTCAATCCCATCTCCGACGGGCAGCTGCTCAAGCAAATGAAAACCCTCCACCGACACATCAAGAACAGGATTACCAATCGGATCAACAAAACCACAATTCCGCACAGTTTCAACGATGAATCACAAATGAACTCCTACATCATCAACCGTACCAAGGCAAACATCCAAAACAAAAAAAAAAGATCAACATCGCATATTCTTCTTCACCCGGTTGTCGGTCGTCGAGCGCCACATTAATTATTAATCAGCCTCTCCGTCCGACTTACAATCCGCGCATCGCAACGCCACATACTGCTGTCCCGACCAAGGCCCCAGTAGGGCGAGTGAATAAGAAATTAAATAATCCCCTAGACAAAAGATTAAAATCTCATATCTCCCATTTCGCAGCCAGAGTTCTTTTAATTCCTTGCCATCGTGCAGTAGCTGGTCCCCACGACGAACAGCTCCGGCACACAAACACAAATGCACAAACGGTCGGATTTGTGAATCGTGAACTCTCTCAATCACCACCGGCCCTCTCGCGCGTGTGAGTTTCGATGTGATTCTGGCATCATTCCGCGGATCTGGAACCAGCTTCAGAGATGATGAAAAACTAGCACTCTGCTAATGCCGGTTGGCATCGGGGTATTTCGATTCGGTTGGTGCAACGACGGAGGAGGTGTACGGTAAATCCAATAATCCCCCCTCGTTCAGATGTACAGATCAAATCTCCGACAGCGCAGCCACGATCGGTGGATGGAGATTTTTGGTGGAAAACCATACGGTTAGTTGAATTATTCGAATGATCTTCGAATGATGATCGATTCACAAACATCTTAGTTATCTAAGGAAAGAAGGTATACAACCGTTACTGCCATTTCATCCATTTCAAGCACATGTAAATTTGAAATCTACACTGTTCGAAAAAGTAGTGTAAAGGTTGGTCCAAATCAGCTCCACTCAACTCGACCGATTTAAAGTTAGGTTATAGATACTTCTTTCAAAATTTGACCTCAACCTGTAAACTCGATCTGAACTGGCTCTTCGAAGTTTCTATGGGAATTACTACGGAAAACCCGATTTTTTTTTCTCTTCCTTCTGGACGCTTTTTTAACGTGAACGTTTGTGCGCAGTTAACGTTTGTGCGCAGATCTCTGACCAAAAATAAAAAAATATTGTTAACCAGGCGTGTTTGAAAAGGTGTTGTACTTAGCTTCTCAGGGTCTAGCAATCCCTGGTCACAATGATGACGCAAGTAATTTCGTAAATTTGTTGAATTTGCGCAGTGAAGATGCAGGTGAGCTGAAATGTTGGTTGAAACGCGAATCGTATATTTGTTGTAGCCATGGAATCCAATACGAAATTCTCGATCTTCTTAGACATACTCTGCTTCGGAAACTCCTTGAGTTGGTAAAGCTAGCTGTTTACTATGCTATTGTGTACGACGAGACAGCGGATATTTCAAGGAAGGAGCAATTTTCATTTTGCATCCGTTTTGCCAGAAATCCTTTGGAAGCCGAAGAAATTTTCCTTGGTTTCTATGAAGTGGAATGTGCAACCTCCGCCACGCTTTATTCCGTCATCAAGGATATAGTTATCCGGTTTGATTTGCCGCTGTTCAACTGTAGAGGGCAGTGTGACGGAGCAAGGAATATGGTTGGTGGCAAAAATGGAGTGCAAGCTAAGATTGTTGGTGATGAAAGGGGAGCTTTGTTTGTCCACTGCGTGACTCATTCTTTGAACTTGGTGGCGCAAGACACCATAAAGACGATTCCTATTTGCTGAAATACCTTAAACTTAGTGAAGGAACTGATCAACTTCGTTAGGGATTCACCAAAATGGCTCGCGATGTTCCAGTCTATTAAACAAGATGGACAGCCAAATTCGTGTCCATGTCATCTGTTTTATCAAACTATTTCGCTTTGGTTGAATTTTTCACGACTTTGGCTGAAATTGATGCCTCTGATGCTGGTGCAAAAGCTGCTGGGTTTTTGAGAATGATGGAGAAATTCGACTTTACTTTACCTTGATAGTACTAGTAAAATTATTCGGGTACATTGACACGGTGAACAAGGCGCTCCAAAGAAAATCGTGGCGTCTGGAGGATGCATACCGAATGATAGAAACGTTGAAGGCAAGTTTGAACTTCTGTAAAAAGGAGTTTTCCGAGGTTTGCGAAAGAGTATCATCAGGAAAACTGGCCGAGGTAGGATCTGCGAAGTTGCTGCGAAAAAGGAGGGTGCCAAAATGATTCAATCCAGACGAACAATCACAGAGAAGAGAATCAATCGCAGGGTCGGTTGAAGAGATTCATTAATCCCAGTATCAGGAAATTATCGACAAGATTCTGGAATCACTTGACGCTCGATTTAAAACTGAATCGTTTGAGTTCCTGTTGGAAATTGAAAAGTTTTTGCTGGGAGACGGTTTGAGTTTTGAGTTTTTATGAGGGCGATGCCGATCCGAAACGCTTGCTGCTGCATCGGGAAATGTTTTTGCAAACTTTGAAGGAAGCGGACAAGTAATAACTGCTTTACAGATTAATTCAGTCGTGAACAAGTTATTGCAACTTATTTCGACTAAACTGTGCTACTCGGGTCACGACCCAACAGGTTTAAATCAAACGGAGTTCTATTGATTTTGGTGAGTTCATTCCTTCCGGTACAAAGTCCACAGAAGTTTCGGTTTTGGAGTAGTGACCAAATTGGGCCAAAACAACGTTTTTTGATCGTGCTGTCTTAAAAACGGCAAACGGCATTTTTAGAGGCACTCAGTTTTGTGAATCAAGAGTGAAACTGGCGAACTGCTACTTAGGTCCGTGTGATTTTGATTATTTTTCTCCGTACAGAAGAGAATAACAAGGCCAGCAAGGGGGAGAAGGGGCTTCGGAAACTGTGATGGTCCATATTGATACTGTTGTCATATCCATACACAAATCGTGACCATGGCCATTTTCACGTGGCATACTTAATGGAAGTTTCGTAAGTGAGTAAGTATCAGTTCTGAAAATTTTGGAATCATTTATGAATAAACAGATTTAATTTTGAAAAGAATGGCATTATTTGAAAATCTAGTGATTTAGTTTTGAAAAGCTTGGAACCAATGTTATATGAAGTGAATTGGTTGTGAATAACTAAAACAGGGTCATCAGAAGTCTGCAATCACTTGAACATAAATCAGAACTGAAAATTCAATGAATGGATGAAATGGAATGTGGCATAAGAAGTCCTAGTGGTTTTTGAACATATCCGCCCAAAAGTTCTGTGGGACTATTTGGTCTCGAAATAAGTAAAATATGTCTTATTATTTTGTATAACTGAACAGTTAAGAGAAGCCATGTCGGCAGTAATCTTTGAAACCTACTTAGTATAGCCTGTCTTACAAATCGCCTGTTTTGGTGGTAAAAGTTCATCACACAGGTGACTCTTAATTTACGGTGTTAAGTGTCCTCTGGTTTAAGGTGCCTAATGAATGGTTAGAGGGTCTAACAAAATCCCAGTCCTAAAGAGTAACTGTCGCTCTCCACAGTAGTAAGTCTTGACTGTGCTAACAGGAGCAATGGACAGCGTACCTTTTGCTCCTGCGAGGTAGGCATGGGTCGACTAATTTATTATAAGTTTTACTTATTTGTCGGTAGCTCATATCACAAGCTTAAATTCACAATATGATAAACTAGTCAGTCTTCAAAATGCTTTAGTTTGATCAGAATCCTCTTTCATGTTTTTTGAAAGTTATAAAATCTTCAGGAGAAGAGACCCAGATTCGTCAAAACTCACCTGCGGATTCTTCACATTATACATTCTGATTCGTCAGAGTCGTCCTAATAATTCTTCAGTATACTCCTTCGGATTTGCTCAAAATTCTCTTATGGGATTCAGTAGCTTCTTTAAGGATTATACAGAATTTTCCTACTAGTTTTCTGAAGTTTCGAATTGATTCGCTAGAAACTTTTTTTCCCTGATTCATAAGAACCCTGCCGTTGGTTTTTCAGGATCATCCTGTCGTTTCGTTGAAATAATTCTTGTATCTCTTTTTGTTTGTAAGAAATTGGCATCAAGATTGTTTTAAAAATGATCATATTGATTTTGGTACAGATTTTTAGGCTAATCCCGATTACCATTACTATTTTCCAAAATCATCCAAATTTTTTTTGGGAAGGTTCCGCCGGGGTTTAAAGGATGCATTAGAACATAGTAGGAATTTAAAAAAATCAGGGTGGGGGTGTTTGTTCGTTGTAATTTTTCTCCTGGTTTTTTTTGTTTTTTTTTTTGTGGAGAGATTTTTTTTAAGAAAGTTTGGGTCAATATATCTTGTCGTAGGGTCGTGTGGGGTATGTATTTTTTTTTATTTTTATAATTATATTTTTTTTTTTTTTTTTTAATTTTTATTTTTTTTTTTTTTTTTTTTATAATAAAAATAATTATTTTTTTTTAAAGACTGGACTCGGAAAAAATGAGACACACAAAAATGATCACCAAAAATTCATTTTAAATTGGATGCTTCTCAAATTTTCAGGGATTAAATAACTATATATTAGCTATGTTTTGATCTAATTTATTTTTTGAATTTCTTCCCTCAAGCTGAATGCTTGTACATTTCTCTTAACACTGCTCATGAGATCTTGGGCGAGGCTTTGGCCATCTTCCTTACACAATTTCTCCCAGTTTTTCTTCAAAGCTTCATAGGTTTTGAATGTTTTTCCGCTTTTCTTCAACTTCTTCTTCATTATCGCCCAAAACTTTTCGATCAGACGAAGTTCTGGTGTATTTGGCGGGTTCGCCTCCTTCGGGACCACATTAACGCCCTTCGCTTCGTACCAATCCATTACAGGCTTGGCGTAATGGCACAAAGCGAGATCCGGCCAGAACAGCGTGGGACCACGGTGAGAGCGGAGGAAGGGCAGCAAGCGCTTCTGCAAGCATTCCTCTTGATAAATCTGCTTGCTGTACCGTCCGCACTCGCAGATCGCCTGCTACAACAGGTACTTCTTCGCGAATTTGTCCATCTTTCTCTTCCGAAACTTTTCCGGAACCTCCATGCGGGACGTACCGACAAAAACTCGAGGCCGGGGATTTGTTTGGTGTCCGCCTTGATATATGTCTCGTCGTCCATGACGAGACAGCCTGGCTTGACCAGTCACTCACGGTACAGCTTCCGCGCACGCAATTTGGCCACCGTGTTTTGCTTGTCAGTCCGGTTTGGCGCCTTCCTGACCTTAAAAACACGTAGCCCAGCCCGCTTCATGGTCTGCTGGACGAACCACTTTGACGAATTGACCTTTTTGGCCACGTATCGGGTGGAAAGGTTCGGGTTATTCTTAAAGTACTGCCTTATCTTCCGCGCCTTCTCTGGGTATTCCGTTTTCGGTTTTCGGCCGCTTCCAGCACGCCGCTCGATGGTCTTCGTCTCCTGGAACATCTTCACAACGCGGGACACGGTGGAATGGTGGATTCCAAGCCTTTTGCCGATCCATCTGTGCGACTAGCCAGGATTATCAATCACCGCGGCCAAGATTTGCTGGCATAGCTCTTCTTGTTTCGAATGAATCTTGAAAACTACTTGACAAATCGCAATAAACATAACACTCTAAACTAGTATTACTCAAAATTTCATTAATTTTTAACCTCGCGATAAAAAGTAACACCCAAAATAAAGTGTCGCATTTTTTCAAGTTTCTTTTTTTTTTTAATTTAAGTTTTTTTTTATTTAAGGTTTTAATTTTTTTTTTTTTTTTTTTTTAATTTAAAAAAAATTTTTTAAAAAATTTAATAATTTTTATTTAATTCTATTTCAAAGACTCAAATGTTACAAAATTTCAAACAAAATTTAATTATAAATTTGAGCTCTTTTGCAAAATAAAATAGTTCCATTTCTTATTAAGGAATAATGTTTTTTAAAATAATTAAAAAAAAAAAAAAAAAAGAGAAAAGAAAAAAAAACAGCACACGCATATGCGTGTTTTTTTTAATATTTTTAAAAATAAAAAAAAAATATAAAAAAAAAAAAATATTATTTTTTTATATAAAAAAAAAAAAAAAAAAAAATATATTTTTTTCAGCCAGCGCACACCTTCTCCAGTTATGGTTTTGGCTAGCTGACACCACAAATTTTTCATCTGGACAATGTCATCGTCAGTTTCCGTTTAATTATCGCCCGATACTTCTCTATTGGGCGGAACTGAGGACAAGTTGGTGGATTCAGCTCTTTTTGGATGAACTAGACCCCATTATCGTTGTACCATGGTAGCACTTTCTTGCTGTAATGGCCGCTGGCTAGATCTGGCCAAAACCTAACTGGACCATCGTGGGACAAAGGGTCAAATTCGATTGTTGAGGCAAGCTCTTCCGAGTTCATAGTTTTATCCGTCACAAAAACTCTGGTTTTCTTGCCACACGAGCAGATGCTTTGCCAAATCATGATTTTTTCCGCGCCAGTTCCCGCGTCGAAATGTTCGGATTTCACTCAAAATGAGCAATCAGTGTTGTTCACTTTCATTCGTTCCCGGACCTGAAACTGAAATGATGTATATTCATCAGTTCTCTTAATACCTGAAGCGACAGCCTAAGATCTTGCATGTGGGTGGAAATCCTTTCGCGAACGGTTTACTGATGTTTTTCCATCTCGGCTGGAATTTCATTGACAATTGCACAACTTAGTGGATGTAAACAAAACACTGTAATGAGAAATTGAACTAAATTTGTTTTATTTCGGCCAAGTTTGACAAAAGTCACGCAAGTTTGAAAGTGGTACAATAATTATCGACACACCCTTTACTTACGAGAATGTGTGTGTGTGTGTGTGTGTGTGTGTGTGTGTGTGTGTGTGTGTGTGTGTGTGTGTGTGTGTGTGTGTGTGTGTGTGTGTGTGTGTGTGTGTGTGTGTGTGTGTGTGTGTGTGTGTGTGTGTGTGTGTGTGTGTGTGTGTGTGTGTGTGTGTGTGACATCCATGTTTACAAAAAAACGGGAGATGAATTTAAAAAAAAAATTGCAATACTCCTGTACCAATCGACAATAAGCTTGATATCGCCGACACAGGCAAAAAATACCATTTTTCAACGATTCAAGATATGCTTTGCAGGAATTCATATTGGTTCCCTTTGAAAATTGTGTGCGTTACCTAGGTAACCAATTAACAGTTTCAAAGCGCCTTTACGGCAGCCTATCAAGCAATTAAGTCGCCTTAAATGCAACATAAATACGGCTATACGACTGCTTTACTACAATGCTATGATAATGCTTCATCAATGCTATTTTGCATTTGAAATGCTTATTACAGGCTAGAAGCATTTAAATAGCATTTAAAATCCAACTTCCCAACAGATAGCATTCAGAATCCTGAAACAATGTTAATATAATGCTTGTAGCATCTTGAATGTAGATTAAGCGTTGATTTACTGCATATGCTAATGCTTATTGGTTACCTGGGTAGAATAACAGCGCGTCTTCAAATTGAGCGTACTATTAGTAATTCGGAATAAAGATGCCGTGACGGACAAAATAATTTTCATGTTTATTGGTCATGTTTGTGCAATTTCGTATCATTTTCCGGTGATTTGGCTTCAGTGTTGACAACAGCTCAGAAACAACTGTAACCGAGTTTGTATTCGATTTACATATCTTTACTTAGCTTGATTTCTAACATTTTATATCTATAACTATATAGTGGCCTAATTTGGGGATTAGAATCGTGATTTATCGTAGATCGGCGAACATGTGATCCACATACAGTAAATCTTTGTAATGGACCCGAGACTTGGTCATTAGCTATGCAAATCGAAAGCTGAACTTATTGCTTTGTCGCCAGCTGTGTACCTAGTTTAAAAAATGAAAACGAGCTAAATACAGATAAAAAATCGTAAATTATTTATGAGCTTCAGTTATACTGATTCACAGGAAAATGAAACTAAAAAAAAATGATCAAAAACTGTTGAAATTAGACTTGGATCTTTTTGTTATTTTTCGTGACTGAAGTTGTTTTTTTTTATCGAAATAAACATCATATATTTTGATTCCTCAATATAAGGCTCAATTAACTTCGAACTATTTCATAAAGTTTTCAAAAAAAGAAGCTCGCTTCATTGTGTTCTTTCTTTAATTATACACAAAATGACGTTAATTTTTTGTTATCTGATATGATGTTTTGTTGATAACTGCTTACCTTAAAAAATGCACGAAAGTTAATTAAACCTGAATGATTATTTGTATTTGTATTATTTACACTTTGAATAAATGCCATAATCGGTTGGTTTTCACCTTTTTCCAAACGGTTTGAACAAAACAAACAGTTTTGTCAGATATGAAAACAACTTAAATAAGACTTATCAAATATTTGTTTAAGTTAGCTTTATTATAGAGCTTGCATAACTTGGCAGTATTGCCTCTGTTATTAAAAAGAAGGTTCATTGCACGAATTATTCCAGGTTTTTTACATGGTTATTTTGATTAACGATTAGTTCGGGCTCGTTCATTTTATGTAATTATGTATTACGGTATCTTTTCAAACACTCCATACTCAATTGTTTTCATTTCCTAACAAATTGAGGATAACTGCTCACTGTATTTTGTGAATTACTGTAGCTTTAGGTGCCCACCACAAAATCCACGCCAGCAACAACGGGAGTGAATATTAATTAGTTAGGATTTAGTAGCCACGGCAGCCGCGTAGTCGGCGACAATAATATTCATCATCATCGTCGTCGTTGTGAAACTCCTAATTTGTAGATAAAAATCGTGATTTATAGTAGATCGACTAAATTATGATCCACTTACTGTAAATCTTCAGAACGATCCCGAGACTTGATCATAAGCTATGAAAATCTGATCATTAGCTATGAAAATCAATAGCTGGTTTTATTGTATTGCCGCTAGCCGTGTTTATTGTTTGAAAAAAGGAAACGAAAAATTTAGTGCATATACAGATTGAAAAAAAAAAATGTATGTTATTTATTGGCTTCAGTTTGATTCACTACAAAATGGAAAACAAAATTGACAAAAACTTTTTGCATCTGACTTTGATCTTCTCGTGATCAACCGTCATGGAAGTTATTTTCTTTATTAAATCTTAGTTGGCTGCTGAACATCTATTTTTTTCATTCCTCGATTTAAGGCTCAATTTACTTCTAATGGTTTTCAAAAATTTCAAATGCAGATTTTGGTAACGCATCTTTATAGATCGCTAAAAAATCGCTTCATTATGTTCCTTTTCTGTTTTACACAAAATGACGTTAGCTTCTTACTATCTTAAATAATGGGATTCCAAAAATTGCTTCATGTTTTACTCTAATTATTACCCGGACCTTTGAATAATTTTAATAAGCACATGGTCTTCAACATTTTTCAAATGATTTAAGCAAAGTATACAGTTACGGATGATTTCAATTAAAAAAATAATAAGGGGAACTTATAATAATTCCATTCATTGCTCGTTAAAATTAATTTTTTATAGAGCAGGCAAAACATTAGTTTTGCCTCTGTGATAACAAGAAGATTCTCCACATCAATAATTCCATGATCGTTATCCCAATAAATTCCTTATGATTATTTTGCTTAATGACTAGTTATGGATCAAACGGTTTATGGAACATCTCTGACATCTGGGTTATAGTTCTTTAATGGTAATTTTTTATTAGGATACACTGATATACTATCTATATTGAACTGTTTTCTTTCTCTTAAAAATTTAGTATAACTGCACACTGTATTTCGCGAATCACTGTAGGTTTAGGTGCCCACCACAAAATCCACGCCAGCAACAACGGGAGCGAATATAAATTCGTTCGGATTTAGTAGCCACGGAAGCCGCGTAGTCGGCGACAATAATATTCATCATCATCGTCGTCGTCGTCGTCGTCGTCGTGAGCAGCAGCAGCAGCACCGACAACCGTAATAGCGGAGCACTCTTCAAGACAAGTTCGCTCCTAGGCGATGATATGTGACGAGAGGATTAGCCCGTGAGTAGAGCCATTGATGGTGGGGCGGCCATTCGAGCTGACTCCGTCTGCATATGGGCTAGGGTTGTCGTTGGTTGTATCGAGGTGGAGCGAGAGCGAGAGTGTAAGCGAAAGGATTAAGAGATTAGTTGGAAGCGTAACCACAAAACACGCAAAGCCTTAGTCCGCCGTCCGTGTCTAAGCGAGTGCTGTGCCTATATGTGTATGTGTATGTATCTGGAGAATAATCTCGCGCTCATTCATCACCGATCTACGGACGGCATTGGTGTTCGGTTTAACTCCTCATCTGCTGGCGAATATTTCATTTCTCAATCATACTGAGCTGAGATGAATAAATTTATCGAATAACTCTAGTTTGTCACTTTCCCACTTAAATTACGCCAAAGTCGTAAAAGTGACAATCCCTATCCAACGCGTTCGTGGGATCGGGTCATGGGGGTTTGTCATATCAAATCCAAAGCAACAATAAAAATAGACCCCCGAAAACAATTCCGGTGTAAATATCTAAAGAGATTAAGCGTCATAAATATGTTGGCAGCTAATCCGGCTCCACCGTGTACGTCATGTGGAGTCGTCGTCGTCGTCGTTGACGTGATTGTCGAATCGCTTCGGCGGCCGGTGTTTGCAAGT
This sequence comes from Aedes koreicus, assembly GCA_024533555.2. Classification (NCBI taxonomy): domain Eukaryota; kingdom Metazoa; phylum Arthropoda; class Insecta; order Diptera; family Culicidae; genus Aedes; species Aedes koreicus. The sequence goes on from JAHHFK020003730.1 coordinate 85,145, forward strand.
GTTGCTGCTGATCCTACCTACTGAACGACGCTCGGTCGGTTGGTCGGTCTAGCGGCATTCGTTTAATGCTCTCAATCGCACCCATACGTGTGTACAACGCTTAGAAACCGCACGGTGCGAAAGGAAAAATTGATCACCACTAAATCAATTGAGGGATAAAAGAAACTTTAGTAATTTATCCTCTTAGCTGCCGGGTCGAGAGCGAAGCGACAAACTCGCCGACCGATGACAATCTGAAACTATACATTTATGCACCCGGTCCGGGCAACATATGGGAGGCAACACTGCGTCTGTGTGTGATGGAGAAAAGCTGTTGCTCTGATGCTACTCTCAGTTGTGGGTCGAGTTGTTGTTGTTGTTGTTATTTCATACTTTGATCCACTAGCAGGCCATGGTTTGCGGGGAGAGTTGAAGTCTAGTCGAGGCAGGGAATATTCATAATCCATCGACAAACGGAATGAAAGATTTAAAGTTAGTTTTAATTTATATATGTAGGTATATGCTAGTGGGATGTTGGGTTGGCAGTGGATTGAACATTGGAGAGTGGATGGAGCCGGAGGGAGGTTTTGTTAGAATTTCTCAGTTTGTGGAGGAATATCTTTGAAGCTATACTGTGATGCAAAATATCCTGACTTTCTTGAATGTAATGCACTTTTCACCTTCATTACTTTCTTTATCTGGACACTGCTCTTCACCTGAATGATTTTCAGATGCCTCCATTTCCTCATCGTTTCCTCAATTCAGCCTTATACTTGTTCTTTGGTTCTGCATTCTCGCTTTTAATCATTCTTCTCTGGATTAATGTTAATGTTAATGGAATTTTTTTTTTGAGATGGTTTTTTCTATGTCTAGAAATATGGATTAAATTCATTGAATTAACCAACAGCTCACAGAATGATTGGTTCATCAATCACATTGGAGCTCCTCGGAAATCCATGCCAACTCACAATTGAATCTATCCCCAGCAAAGATTCCCTATCACCACCATCCACCAACATCACCACCACAAGCAATGTTCCAAGCGAACCATGTCCATTAAGACGCAAATCCTCAATGTGAATCTAGATCTTGCGGTCAACACTATATCTGGCAGCCGGAGCTAGTTGAGCTGTGAGGCCCCCACCTCCTTGGTGGTCAGTTTGTCCGAGGGTACCGATGGTGGTTTTCAACATACGTGCAACAAAGCTATATCTCACTCACAGAAAATAAATATAATCCGGGATTAAGCGTTTTCCACACTCATCCCCACAGAACGGGCAGAAATATGTCCGAGTAGCATGAAGCGAGCTGTCGACAATGAAGGTGAATATGTTTGGGTGCTCATGTTGAACTACCGTCGAAGATGTTTTCGACGCTCACCCGAAACACTATTGTCCGTGGATGTGTCGGGACATGGCGAGGGAGTTCAACATGTGTGATTACGATGCAGAAGTGGCCCACTATTTGCTCGGTCGTGGCAAGAGAGGAAGTGAGGGGCTCCAAGGTGACAGTCTTAGTTGCCGTATAATATTTCTTGCGAGGATTATTTATCACCAACACCACAATGCCGGTGAAGCCGGATCAAGGTGATTAAGATTTGAGTGAAGGGCATTTGTGTATGGCTTGGGTTGAACGCATTTGAATTTTTGTTTTCTGAAGTGATTCGAATATGACATCCAGCTTGTAAAAATCAATTTAGTCCGCAAACGGGATCAGCGTAAATTTCTCAAACCTCATCACCTAATCCATTCGAGTGAGCAATCGTCTTACCAAAATCAACAAGCAAGCGAACAACAACAACGCAACGGTAGCAATAGTGTGCTGGCCGAAAACCAACGACGCCGGTGCCAGTAGATGCCACAGTAGTCGACCGTGATTTGTCGTCTCCCGGATGGATTTAGCTCTCTTTCGCGCGTCTTCTCGGCCACGCTACGAAGTATGCACGAGGAGGGATTTGTCGTCGTCACCCATGCCCAACCTATCAACCTCGCCGAGGGTATCAAGTGAAGGTCGCAACGTCTTGAGGAAAATGGAATCGCCGGTGTGCCCTTTCTTCGGTGACGCTAATTTTTTAACATAGTCGCGTACATATGGTTGTCACCATGCACGCGAGGGTGGGTGGCCGGCCTATCTGGACGCGTCCGAAGCAAGTAATCCACTTCTGTGTGTGAGATTGGAGCCAACGCGAGTGGAGCGAGAGAATCAGAGCGAACTCGCGAAAAAGTCGTCCAGTCTGATGTGGAGGAATTTTAAGAGCAGCAAGAGAAACAGCGAAACTGCGCTGGAAGGTTTTCGTAGGGACGGTGCACGGCACAACGACGAGTCATAAAGTAAGATGGAAATAAATAATATACAATATAAATTAATTATTTAAATCCGATTGGATTATTTTAATTTATTGTATGATTAATATATGTGAGATTAAAATTTTCATGGTTCTTATTTTTGTACCGGGATTTGCGGGAGTAGTGTTTTGGTCCGTTGGATTTCTTCGCGGGATTGCTGTAGTGAAGTTTGCTCTGTTTGCTGGAGGGATTTTGTCAAGTTAGTTTTATTCTGATTACCGTCAAAGAATCAGTCTCTTAGATTTGACATAAAACTTCTCTACGGTGTATGTAATGTAACGAAAACAAAAATAAGTGCAAAAATAAGACGAACAATTCTATCAAATGTGTAAAATGGTAATACAATTAACAACATTGATTAACATAGGTCAACATTGGTTTAACCATGTTTATCTGATTGTTCATACTTTTCTAATGTTCAATAACAAATACAGACATTAAGAATGAGTCCATTAGTGCGTCATTTTTTTTGATTTAGAATATTTAAAAGTGCAGAAATCAATATAGGAACATTTTTCTGTTCTTATTAATAAAAAAAAAACATAACAACAAAAATGATATCCTATTGTTTTCGTTCTGTACACGATAAGTTTGTTGGTACCAATGGATTAAATTTAAATCAAAACTCACAACAACGTCCAAATATGATCAAAATTAGAGTCTGGCGATGTCAAGTACGTTCTTTTCACAATATGCTTTTTAGTTTTGGTTTCATGTTGAGAACTATGATTGCACTCAATTTTAATTCGGTTTTCTGTTTTTCATTTCAGGTAATACTATCAGCCTAGCTGCTGGATTCTGAACTCATGTTTGATTTTCACACACGATTACAATCAGTAATGTATTCATCTACCGTTTAAGGATCCTGAATCAAAAGGTAATTTCCTATTTTGATGGGATCATATGCCCAATTAACACAATTTTTTTTTATAGGCGGCTTTTCAGAGGCCAATTATTTGATAATCAGTATACAATGAATCTGCTGCATATGACAAGTCTGTTCCATAGCACTTAACGCTCTTATGCTACCGAAACTACTTGCTACCGTGAAAGTTGCTTACTAGAATTAACCGTTGATTCTGAATAAGATGAGTTTTTTTTTAAATATTTGATCATCTATATACCTCCAAATATGGTGGGTGATCATTTGGTCTTACGCCGTCGTTCTACATGTGTGGAGCAAATTTTGATGGTCGCTGCGGACGGTGACCAACTTGCTATATAAGGTTACTACAATCTACCTAGTTTACGATGGACACGAGTAGGCCTGTGCCAACAAATAATGTGTGATCACCATTAAAAATTCAGGAATGAGTAATAATAGATGAGAAAAGATCTTTGGATAATCTAATTGTGACCGGTAAATCTGTCAAATAAAGCAACAGCTATTAGTATATGTGCAAATAAATATGGCTTGATTTCCGCCAAATGATATAATTTGAGCACTAAACTACTCGCATATGTCTTGGAATGTTTATTTGATTTTCCCATTAAAATAGTAAAATGAGCAATAAATAATTGAATAACCACAATAAAAAAAAACTCAAATGTCCTAGGTAGTAGAAACAGTTACCCATCTTTAAATTCAAAAATAATTTGATATCGTGAAAACTTTCCCATGAAATAATCAAAAACACCATTTGAAAACTGAATGGGTTCCAGAGAGCAGAAAATAAATGCATGCATAAAATTGGGAATGAGCCATAAAAAGTTGTGATGTGTTTTAGGACAAATTAAAAAATTTCATATGGAAGTGGTAAAATGAGCAATGAATATTCAATAATGCGCAATAGACAATGATATTTTTGCAAATCGACTAATGAACGTATACATTCCAAATAAGAGTTGTTGAGCTTCTACAATTGATATTTTTATCAAATGATATGTTGAGTTTACCAATAACCATAAGACTGTCGCTTGTATGGAAAAAATATTGTCGGTAAGGAAGATCATTTAATGTGGTCACTACTTATAAATACGGTTGAAAAATGTATCCATGCCAAGGGAAAGTACAAAAATCAACCTGTGATAATTTTGAAATGGTTATCAAACCATTATCAATGTTCAGGCGCACAAATCAAAACAGCAATCGGAAATAAAAAATATGAGCAATTTTATAATATAAAGCAGCACTTAGAAAAAGACTACTCATTTGAATGGCTTACATTTTTCAAAGCAGATTGGTAACAACGCCAGTAAATTCTTATTTTTGACGAACATAATTCGTCATTCAAACGTCCTTGTACTTGATCCACTCATCCACCACACCGCGATTACACACAGTCGGAAGCCTTAAACATGTAAAACTTCGCAACTTACTTTTATATTGAGCGGTTCCCGATGCAATCTCTGGGCAACAACAATTAGCCCTTTCGGATGATCGAAGTGGCGTTCGGATGACTTGACGCCTAGTGCTTGCAGGGTGCCGGCGTTTAAAACAAGTTTTTTTTTCAGTATGACGATTACGCGTTTGTAAACTTAAGGATGCTCAGGAACAGACAGATGCTGGTATTTCCGGACGTTGTCTCCATGATAAGGACTTCCAGTTTTAACAGATTAATTTCTTGGGAAGTTATGAAGGGGTTATTTTTACAAACATTATATTTCAAGGGATGTTCAAGGGATTACCAATGGCTACCAAAAAGAGTGTAGGGGATTCCGTTAAGAGGTTCAACCAAAATAACAAGATCGTTTGCTTTTTCAAAGTCAGATAGCTTCAGTTTATCATACATTTAAGAATATTCGAAAAACATCTGATTCCAATTTATCATCCAATTTCCAAGAATCAGCATTGAATCTTATTCTAATGACCCTGTATACCCCGGATCAAGTTTACGCAAAGATTACGTTTTTCGTTGTAGCGGCTTTTTTCTTCCTAACATTTATGTTCCTTCACCTTAACAGAACGCCAGTTATGATAACTTTTTTATGTTCATAGAGACTCCTTACAACGTTTATAATGCACCACAACTGTGAAATCGTTAAATGTTGGAAAAATAACCTACTAACTAATTAAAATGGATATGTCCTCATTTACAGACTGTCCGATTTGTCATACATTACGGTATACAATTAGTTTGATTTTTTTAATTCTATTTTTATTTTTATCTGGACGATTTGATCTAATCATTTGCCAGTTATTGTTATTTTTCCATAAGTTCATTGAGCATTTTGAATTTAGAAATGCTCCTTTGCTTTGATTGATTAGAAAATTGCTTGATGTTTCATCGCGAATTTGGTGAGAATTTACTGGCGTTGTTACCAATCTGCTTTGAAAAAAATGTAAGCCATTCAAATGAGTAGTCTTTTTCTAAGTGCTGCTTTATATTATAAAATGGCTCATATTTTTTTATTTCCGATTGCTGTTTTGATTTGTGCGCCTGAACATTGATAATGGTTTGATAACCATTTCAAAATTATCACAGGTTGATTTTTGTACTTTCCCTTGGAATGGATACATTTTTAAACATATTTTTAATGGTTAACACTTTTTTTGATCTCGTGACGTCTATAGTTTTTTCAACGAAACAATTATTTTGATAAAAAAACTAAACATAGCATTCGATAAAATTATCTTTTGTGTATTCTCAATTTTTCTTTTTTTGTTTGGATTCGTTATTTTTTTGTTTTGTATTGTTTTTTTTTTTTTGTGTTTTTTATTTTTTTATTTTTTTTTTTTTTTTATATTATCTTTTTATGGCTCATTCCCAATTTTATGCATGCATTTATTTTCTGCTCTCTGGAACCCATTCCGTTTTCAAATGGTGTTTTTGATTATTTCATGGGTAAGTTTTCACGATATCAAATTATTTTTGAATTTAAAGATGGGTAACTGTTTCTACTACCTAGGACATTTGAGTTTTTTTTTATTGTAATTATTCAATTATTTATTGCTCATTTTACTATTTTAATGGGAAAATCCAAAAAAAATCCAAGACATATGCGAGTAGTTTAGTGCTCAAATTATATCATTTGGCGGAACTCCAGCCATATTTATTTGCCCATATACGAATAGCTGTTGCTTTATTTGACGGATTTGCCGGTCACTATTACATTATCCGAAGATTTTTTCGCATCTATTATTGCACATTCCTAAATTTTAAATGCTGATCACACATTATTTGTTGGCACAGGCCATTATAATATAGTGGCACTTTTTCATTTTTTATTGCTCAAATCTTTCTTTTAATTGATGATTAATTATGCTGCCATTCAACTTTATCTCGATCATGACCTACCTTCTTGGACTGCATGTATTTGAACGGCTTAGAACAAGTCAACGATATCAAGAATCATGCAGGAGACACGCTTGACCTCGTTCTTGTTAATGAATCGTTCTGGAAACAATTTGAGCTCGAAAAAGCTGTCGTCCCACTGAAGGGTGGAACAGTCAAAAATTGGTCAAACATGATTAAGTGCACACGGATTAGTTTATTATATAATTGATCAAACTTTTTTTTAGCAATTCATCTTCTACAAAACACAGGAAACTTATTTGATCAGGCTTCCGATTTTCCAAATGCGAACTGTTGGGCTTTACGTTTCACACCTTCCATCAAGTTTTTTTACCGCTGTTATATCCACCTTGTTTGATGCTGAACGCCAATTCGCCTTGAACTGTTTTTCCTTTTCAACTGTTTTTTGAGTTCTCTTGAGTTCTTTCTTTATGATTGCCCAATATTTTTCAATTGGGTGCAGTTCCGGTGAGTTTGAAGGATTTTTTCGCCTTGGGTACGATTTGCACACCTTTGGCGGTATACCATTCCTGCGCTATTTTTCCGAAGTGGCAAGAAAACCGCACGGAACAACTACGTTTTTTTTTTCGAAAATTGCAATAATCGTTTTTGCAAGCATTCCTTTACATAAATATCTTTGTTGACAGTGCCGGTTGTCACGAAGAGCTGCTTGAAATCAGCCTTGACGTATGTTTCATCGTTGATTACGACGCAATCAAGCTTGGTCAAACTCGTGTATATCTAACGCGCTCATCCTTTGGCTGTTGTGTCATCTCCACCAAATCATCTTGTGTCACTAAATCATCTTGATTTGGTCTCACTGTAACCTTATATGTTGACAATCGGGCTCGTTTATTTGCTCTTTGCACTGTTGTGTGGGACTTTCCTGATTTGTTTCCGATATCTCCGATGGAAATGTTGGAATTGCATTTGAAAATGCAGGCCACTATTCTTCCGGTCGCTGCGGCTTGCTGGATTCGACTTCCTCCTGATCCCAGCTTCTTGGCAGACGTTAAACGTTCTCCAAACACTTTTATAACATCCGTCACAGTTGATTTGGCAATATTAAGGGATTTGGCGAAGCAATAAGAGAAAAAAAAAAAATAATAAGGAGAGATAAAATGGCAATGAGAGATATTATTTTATAAGACATAAGTTGTTAAAAAATTTCATTATACTGTTCTAGTTACATTTCCAAGATAGCAATTGAAGTGATCGAAGAGCCTGGCTTGATGATTGCTTATAAGCGCATGCCAGTCTTTTATGATTATAATAGTTGAAGTTCAGAAGTGCAATTTTAAAGTAAATGTTGTGCTGAAATGCTGAAAAACAAATTGAGCATTTGATGCTAGTCATGTTGCTCCATTTTTTTTGAGATACATGGTTGTGGAATGCAAAGATAGCGTGCTGAAATTATTAATTAAATGAGAATGGAAAATAATATGACATTATATGATTTGCAGGCATGGGTATGCATATTGATTTATAGGTACATGATCTTCGGTCGTACCTTCTCTCTTCGCTATTGCCAAAATGACAACCATTGCCCAGGCTACGCCAACCAGCGTCTCCATGTTTCAGCTGGCAGTCTTTTGTGATCATATGATTCGTGGAGGCGTGATGTAGGATCTTGTGAGGACCAGAGGCTGGTCGAATCCTCCTTCGAAGTTGTCACCTCACCATTTGAAGCCCCTCTCGAATAAGCCCAGTATATACCGGAAAAAAGTGTCTATCAAGTGTTGCGAATTGAAGTACAGGGAAATCAGTCAGACTCCAAGGTCGTGTGACTTTGTGCCAAATAGAGGGGGTAAATATTGGGCGTAATATTCAATCTTTAGCGAGTAACTTGGCAAAAATAGATTGTTTTCCTTGCTATTTGTGCAATTTTCCTGTAACCTGTTGGTAAATCCACCTATGCATCGCAAATTTTAGTACCCTTACTGTGTACAGTTAAAATTCAATAGCAATATCAGCTGTAGTAGTGCATCACGATATAACCATCCCGAAACATCAATAAAATCACCCTAACAAGACTACAGGCTTAAACATTCAAGAAAACAACAATAACACAATAACAAAAAATGTTATCCCTGAGCAAGATCCCAACCCGGGATAAAGACGTGTGAGTTGGAAAAAAGCGCTTCGTTAGCTTAATTGTTTGAGACTAATAAGGGATTCCACGCATTTTAATTGAATCTAGTCGGCCCCTTGTAAGCCTTAGTGTTACATCTGTCTTCTCAAAAATTATATCTTCTTGGTGCACTTGGATGTTGTGTTTGGACAGCAGCAGATTAATATCCATGATTTGAGATTTTCCTGGAATTGCTCGCTTTTAAAAAAGCAAATTTAATCCCATTTTAGATTTTTATTTCATTTTCTGCACAGAAAAAAATAATGGATTTTAACACGCGTGTAAAATTTCCCCTAGTTTAATTCCAAGCCAAAGGAGGCGTAAACAACATATTTTTTTGTAATCTTTCATGCGCCATACAACAATGTTTGCAATCTTTCATACAACAGGCTAGATTCAGGCGTTATCTGGCTTAAGTTTACATGAAATATCCCATTATTTTCTGCCAAATCTAGCATTCCCTTCATGAGCATTAGATAACGCAGAAAATTCAATGTTTCTTTTTATCTGTGTGCGTTATCTTAAGCACATATATGGAATACTAGATTTGGCATAAATTCATGCAAAATTTCATGTAAAATTAGACCAGAGATCACTTCAGTCAGATCAGTTGCAATTAATTTCCTTGTTAACGCTTGGTTTGGCTTGCAGTTAAACGAGGGGAAATTTTATGCGCCTGTTGAAATTCAACAATTTGTTTTCTGTGTTAGAACTACAAGCGTCATGTCTCACACCGCACATTTCGAGCAAAGATATATTAAATTGAGATTCAGTGTAAATTTGATTGAGAATCATTTGTCATCTCAAAATATTTCACAAATTCGATGCTTCGTTTGAAATTTAATTCCCGTGCACTGCAAACAAACTGCGCTTATCCTTTCAATTTAAGCCCACTATCAGTATTTCAGTTCATAGACATTGTGGCCCAAAACATCAAAACCACCTTGGAACGATCAAAGCCATTCGCAAACCTGCCTCACCAACAGGACAAAGAACTGCAAAGAACCTCCTAACGGCTGAGTACCACAACTAGCAAAAAGCAAAAAAAAAAAAACAATTGAATGCAATTACCCTCATGTTTTGCATTTCGGATGTGTGTTACACATTGCGACCACTGTTAAGAACTGTCCCACGTGATATCGAAACGATAAAACGCACCCAAGGGGAACAAATCGGTTAGTACGAATTGTGGCGCGATGCAGATAGGGGTCCCAAGGTGTCTTTGTTAGCGGCATAGTGCGTACTTGACTTCCAGCTTGGAGGGAAAAACTTTATCGGCCATTGCAATGTCCAATTGTGATCGGGCACAGCACACGGCTTTTGCCCCTACCATTTCCGTGTGGAATTCCAACGCGCTAAGCGCGCTCGAGAGCCACCTTCATCAAGCCGGGGCAATAAAGCAATGCCAAAGATTTACATAAATTAAACTTAATCACAAATCCAAAAAAGAATGCTTAGCTCCATCTCCCTCTCGGGCTCTCGCTCTCGTTCACTCAAACCGGGGGTTCCTGTTTGTTCGATACGTCGCACACCTTCCGTCCTTTGGTCCAGCCGATTTCAACGGAATTAAAGACTACTCAACGACTTTGGCCTGCCGGTTAGCTCTCCGGAGCCCCGACGTGGATTAAAACATTTATAGGGGATTAAAATCTCCATCAAGGCTCGTCGTCTCCCCTTCCGCAAAATTCAAAACATTCTACTGGTATGAGTAAGCGAGAGTGTGGATTTCGCGCAACTACTAAAAACGAAACCGATTCGTCTCACGAGGGCAGCTTTGTGCGATCTTCCGTCAGTCGACGTCTGTGAAGCTTAAGATCACCTTCTCCCGCTCTCGGTGAATGGCAAATATAAATACACCTGCGCCTCCATCCGAGATTGGCCCGCGCGGGTGGAAAGATCATCAGCTTGATCGGTGATAAAATATCGCGTAAAAGTAAAATACGCGACTACCAAGAGGTTTCGGGGGGCACCGGGTTCTACAGTCGAACCACGGGATAATGCGAAAGTTTCAAGCGGCTTAAAATTGTCACCTAATTCTGGCCGGTCGTTGAGTCTTGTTGGTCCGTTGGTTAAGAGCGAGTGAGAGAGAGAGAGAGTACGAGCAGCAGATGACCGCATATATAACCGATTTTCTCAAACAGCCGCTCGGATTAATCTCCATCAATTTTGAACCGGGTCCGTGCCGTGGAAGTGTGCATATGTGTTTGTGCTTGTTTGACCGCGAGTTTTAAATTATAATCTCTTTTTTATATTTCTTTGATATTGTAATAAATATTAGCTGATGCGTCGTCGCTCTTAATTCTTCGGCACATTTTGGGAAGCTTGATCGGTTCGGGTGAAGCGCGTGTTTTTATACTCGGGGAACGGGTAATCCCTTTCGGCTTAGTCGAGCAGGGTCGAAGCACATTGGAGGTGAGTGCATTTGAGTAAGTTTTTGAAAACATTCGATTACATCGGTCCTAAGTCACCCTTAAACAACCCTCGCCTGTATGTAGGTCATTGAACTTCAAACACAACAGCAAACGTGCGCTCGAAAGGTGTTGATAGTTAATTATTTATTAATTAAACTCCGAAATGCATTGAGCTGTTGCCAATTCAAAAGAACAAACGGTTCTCCCTGATCGAAGCGAAATGTGTGGCTGTCAATCGTCATCGGTTGCACCTTCGTCGTTCAAACAACTGCAGTAACGACCGCATATCCCGAGCCTGGCATTTCCTTTTCCAACTCATTCGGTTAATACCCAACCGTATGGGCATGAGAACAAACATCGATTAATCGACTTTCGTCCCTCACTGCCGCCGCCACTCGCTCGATCGAACACTCGTTGACAGGCTGAAACTTTGCGCTTGATTGAGCAATGGATTTTCGTTATCGCGCGACTGTTGAAGCGTGAATCAAACTTCCCATCACTACGGGTTGGTGCTTTTGAGCGGGTATCTATTTACCCTAGACCCATCCTGCTTCGGCGATAAAAAAAAAAGTTGCGATCCTACCTCATGATGTTTGCTTGGCAATCAATTACCTATTTGGTGGGTCCTTCACGGAAGCAAATCAAGTACTAGTTTCGGGGTTATTCCATAGCTGATGCTTGAATTAAATAAACCAACATCACCATTCTCACTACTGTTGTGCTTGGGGCAACACTTTTCACTTATCAGCCTCTTATCACACGATATCGGCTTTTTTCTTCTTTACAGCACACTTAAGTTTAGTGTGTACACAGCGAATCACTACGCACATGGCCGGTCGGTGCGCGGAAGGTAACAATGGTGATGATGGCGGAAATCTCAACCGTTGACACTTGATTACTTTCCTTCGACAGAAGTGTGTTTGGGAGTGACATAGTGACAAGATTTTTTATCACCAGCATTAGAAATAGTTTCCTACTACTTTTTTAGGCAACCAAATTATGTACTTTTCTGAGGCATAACTTAATTTCCAAATGACATGCTTGAAAGCAACATACAGGGTGTGGCAAATTTATGATACATCTCCAAAATCTTATTTTCAACTACTTAAGCCAATAATGTCATCATTTTCAACATCGAGTTCAGTTATATTTACAGTCTATCGCAAAATTGAGCGAACTCGTGTGATTGCTTAGAAATTCTTCGGTTTTCTGGATGAACTGGCAGTTCTTTTTTCGTTTAGTTTATGAAATTAAAAACAAATTTAATGTTTGATCAACTAATTAATGTGTGGCAAAATTGAGTGTACAGTTCTCGTTTTTCATGGAAAATAGTACATATGAAGTCAAAAATAGCCGATTCTCGTCATCTAGTATTTTGTATCCCAAGTAACTGTTTAAGTTTTATTCCAGCCGTATAGCATTTCTCTCGGCTTGATGATAAAAACTACATTCAAAACTGTTTAGTCTACCAACACTTCCTCTTTGCTTCCTCAAAGCCAAAATTTGAACAAAGTGGCCCACTCTATAGACAGTTGTGAACACAAGTTAATAAATCCTTTATAAGACCATAAAGATTTTGAAAATTTTCTAGTGTTAGATGCTATGACTACTTAAGAACTTTCATAAAACCTATTGGCTGCCATGAAAACCAGCATACGGCCAAATAGCCACAGCTGTCAAACTTCACTGTGATATCGTGGTTGGTTTTTGTTGTTCCGCTTTGTTCGATTCTTTGCTCTTCTGATTCATTTAGCAATAAATGATAGCTGAGAAAAAAGATCTGGTGCTGCGGGAAATTTTGTTTGATAGCAAAATATCCAAAACAAATTGAGTTTTTTTTACAGCTTATCATGCTCCAAATCATATAAGCATTTAATTTTGTGGTAAATATGGGCAAGATAAGAGCCGAAAATTAATGCGCCTCGGAAATGATGCCAGCTAACAACAACAAACACAAAATTAAAACTAATATATTCGATAAATAAATCATGAATTTCTTGAAATTTGGTGGAATTCAATAAGATTATCTAAAAAAATGCAGAAATTAATTTCCGATCTACAGTTCACTGGCATTACATTTAAAATTTGGTGCATTTATTTTTCAACATTTCAATCATTTCTTATATTGCAATATGGCGATAGGAAAATAAACCAAAATTCTGCCATTAAGCCAAGTTATCTTCCCAATGATTACTTTAAAACTATTTGGTCATTTGGTGACCTCCCTCAATTTGCTGATTAATGTATTTACTGGAAGCAAAATGGCTTCAAAATGCTTTTTAAACTGACCATAATAAGATAATATGAATGAGTCCTAAAACGGTATTTCAAAACAACATTTTATGAGTTCATAAAGTCGAAATAAAACTTTTGATAGGAGGAAAATGAACTTGAGAAAACGAGGTTTTAAGATCGTTCCAAACAAGCTGTGTAGGTTCTCACAAACCTGACTAAAAAATGAAACCTACTGGCACCTCTTGGTGTCATAATAAAACCAAATTAATTTCTAGTCACTTTGATAAAACCTTAATAAAACTTAATAAAGCAGGATGGTTTTGGCAATGTTTCTAGGGATGGCTACCTTTTGCATTGAGCACTGCCTGTAAGCGTCGAAGCATCGGTTTCACCAGGTTTCTGGTCACTCTTGACGGAATACTATTCCAGATCTCTTGAATCTCCATTTGGATCTCCTTCTTGTACTTTGCTCTGTATTTATTGGTGTTATTAAGTCGGTGCTTTACTTCCCACGACAAATTCTCATAGGGGTTCAAGTCAGGTGACTGGGGAGGTGTTTTTGAGCTGTTTTGGGACGTTATAAAGCAATCACCCTAGTGCGACGTACGAGGTGTGCTTAGGATTATTGTCCTTTTGGAAGAGATAGTCACGTGGTAGGCTCAATTTGAGCACGAAAGGGTATAGATTGCGTTTGAGAATGTTCATGTATCTCATTTCGTTCATGTTTGTGTCAATAAACTCCATTTTGTCGGTTCCACTAGCTGCAATCGATCCCCACAGCATTATACTGCCTCCTCCAATGTTTAGCCTCCAGCGCCATGTTTGGTTTTCTCCACACTATCTGCCTTCCATCAGAATTGAACACTTTAATAATTTTCATCTCAACGCTGAAATCAACGTTTTTCCATAATTCTTTCGGGTTTGCAACATAATCTCTGGCAAAGTGCAGTCACTTTTTCACATATGCTTTTGAAAGGATTAGCTTCTTCCGGGAAACTCGTCCTCTCAGATTGTACCGGTGTGCCACACGCCGCAGTTTTCGTACTGACAAACCTTCCGATGTCATCAGCAACCTCAGAAACCTATTTTGAAATACCTGTCTTAGGATTTTTCCGTATTCTTCGCATTACCCGTTCATCGCCAGCTGTCTGGATCCGTTTTCGTCCTCTAACGCCAGGATTTTTTAAGGTACCCTCATTCTTCCACTTGTTGAAAATCTTCTGCACTGTACAATGTGTTCTCCTGACGATAACTGTTATTTCCTTCAACGATTTTTTACGGCAACAGAAACTTTTAACTTGAGTACGCGTAGAAATATCCGTCTCCTTTCTGTTAGTTGATATTCTAGAGTAAAACACAATCATTTTGAGATCCAAACTTAATGTGACCGCTGCCCGTACAGCTAGAGATTATTGACATTACACTCTCAACAAAAACCACCTACATTTTCGAAAAATAAGTCATTAAAGTGAAACATTTTAGCGATAGTTAAGGTGTACACTCAATTATGCCCATCTGAAAATAAAACACATTCAGAACTTTTTGAAACTACAAATTATTACATTTAAATAATTATGTTGTTGTGTTGTTGCATGAAACATAATCATTATAATGTTTTTTTTTTTAAATTGGAAATATCCCTCTTATCAACATGTAACCCTATGAGTGGACAGCAATTTCTGCTAGAATCAAAGATGTGAAGAGAAAGTATTGTTGGTAAGCGCACGGCAGTTTGTAAAATTGAATAGAAGTA
Source organism: Aedes koreicus (assembly GCA_024533555.2). NCBI lineage: Eukaryota > Metazoa > Arthropoda > Insecta > Diptera > Culicidae > Aedes > Aedes koreicus. Next base: position 100,234 of record JAHHFK020003730.1, read on the forward strand.
GGGTAGGGAACGGCTTAAGCTCCCCGGGACCCAATTTCAAGCAAGGACTAAACGTTAACCTACAACGCTCATTTTTTGTAGTATTATGCTTCACATGATGATGCACCATGGTGCAAAAAATGAGCGTTGTAAGTTATCGTTCACCCCGTGCTTGGAATAGGGTCCCGGGGAGCTGAAGCCGTTCCCTACCCTAGTTGAAATTTAGAAGAAATTGGAAATTGATTTCAGTCATATGTAGCCTTTAAGACGTGTAAAACAGAAATTTCACATCGCTGCTCTGTGGCATTAGCGGTATATGAGCACGATCAGGCCGGCACTCTTTACCTGTCTATGGGGTTCCCTTCCCCCTTACCTACCACGCATTGTGGTAGCTAGGCAAAAGATTGTCTGCTTGATCGGATGCCGCCTTTCAAACATGCCCAATTATTTTGAAAAATAATGTTTATACTCATGTTGAGACCAATAAAAAGATAATTTAATCGCATATCAAAATATTTATTAAGAAAACAAATTTACCCGGAAATGTCTCTTAACACGATCCTCTTTTGGGTGTACGCTCAATTTTGCGATTGACTGTATAAAGTCCTTTCAAAGAAATTTACTCGATGTGTCCTCCATTTTTATCAATGACGTCCTCAAAAAGACGCTGGAAGCTAGAAGACGCCTTTCAAACAGAGTTAAAATTATTTTGTAATATTCAATGAATATAAATGCCCTTAAAAAATTGTTCGAAAAACTTTTTTCCCTAAAAGTGCCCAATGTACGGCAAACTTTTAGACATTTGTATTGCCTTTATTAAGAAAAAAAATCGTCTTATTCTAGGATAGCCATTTTTTTGCAAATTGTAAAATAATTTAATTTTAGCGTATAAGAATCGATTTTACAATTTTTTTTAATAAAAGTTCAGACGATTTTCTAAAAGTCATTAATACATCCCTTTTTTATAAGTCTTGTCCTTTTTGAGTTATGCTGTTTAAAAAAAAATCGATCATAAAACTTAAGCCCCTTTCAAATGGCAGTCTAGTTAAGTTTTGAAAAAACAAAGTATGCAAAGTTGCTTGAAAAGACATAGTCTATACACCCAAAATGTTTCATTGGATTCTGAGAGGGTGCTGCCAACCACGAAGTCGAGTTGGCGTGAAAATCGTCGCCTGTAAAACTAAAACTCGATTGAATGTTACACATGAAGTTTGGTACGGAACTAGTATATTTACATGCTCAATTAAAATTACATGGTTATTGCTTTATTGCTCCCTGAAACATGTTTTTGAAAAAAAAAATATATATACCTGGTGATGTTTCGGATTAAACTTTTAGTAACGATGTTGAGTGACAACATGAAAGGTAAGGTGATTCTTCTCTCAAATCAGGTGGAGAATTTCTTCACCGCGAATAAAATGTCGTCACTCCACATCATTGAGGCTATGATATGGTAAAGGAAACATCATTTAACCAACGCACAACTCAACTAATGTTATTATTATTATTTATTATTTTATTTCACTGAAACGAGAAATTCTAGAAACTTCGATGCTCCTCTCGAATACATAAAATTGAGGACGAAGTGGATAGAGAAAAGATCCTTCAAGGCAGTAATTAAATCACTAGCTCCTTTTGAAAGTTGTGTTCTAGCGGAGTATACATAAAACATTTGTTAATTGACACAAACATCTGTTTTATAAATGAAAGAATAATAAAGAAATCATTCGTTCAACACTTCGGAAATCAATATCACAACACTTACACTGGGTTGATTCGGACAATTTCTACTTCGCGGTACGACACAAGCTACCTAGACGCCAACGTCTGAAAACTGAAACTTAGCTTTTCTATCGGCCATATTGGATTTTTGTTTCAGGTTTATATAAATTTACACGAGCATGTAAATTTATGGAGGATGTCTTTCGTTAAGATTGTACACCGCGAAGAAAAAAAATACACACCGGGTGAAAATTAATAAAATAATTGTGTAAATTTGAGAGTTTTACCATGCTCTTTTTATGTGCAAGTTTTTAAACTGAAAATTCAAGCAAATCATAGTTTAAGCGATGTATTTTTAAAATGCTGGCCATTTACACGGCATGTAAAATTAATGATTTTTTGCTGAGTCCGACATCGATTGCCATGAGCGCGTTACGACAGAATTCAGAATCTTCACACTAAAGAAACACAACCTAAAGAAATTTGGACTGCAAATCCTGGAAAGGTGGTGGGTTTTATAAACACAATTTAGCCTGACTTTGAGACGCGTCTTAGGCTGGTCACTTGACAAATGGTGATCTAGCTTTAAGATGCGAATTAGAATAGTAAACAGGGGTATACCACAAAAGTTCAACTCAGTGGACGCAATGGTTCTACGCCCCAAAAAAAAATGTTTTCCGGCTTTTGCTTCAAAATGCGCCCAAATCGACTAAGCCAACGGGTTATGGTTCGGACCACTAGGGGGGCAAGCATATTTCTACCGAAACTTCAAAACATCAGCCATCACCCCTCCCCCTTGTAGACTTTTTTCCATAACTATTTTTGAAATTTTATATGAAACGTAGACTTTGGTCAAACGCCTTCTCCCCTCCCCTAAAAAAAGTCTACGTGGATCATGAATACCCACTATACGCTTCGGTATTGAATTTAACTCCAGCATTTTCAATTTCTCCGGAACATCCTGAAGTTTCTTCGGTGAAATGAACCGGTCCTTGGCGGTCTCGTTCGGCGGCTGTTGGACACAACTGAACAACTTTTCGTCAGAGAATAGAGTTATCATTTTTTCCTTCTTCAACAAAGAGAGCAATCACTTCGAATGAGTCACTCGGAGTTTCTTTACCCTTTTTGTAATCAAGGGACATTTCTATCTAGCTCTGGAAGATGCAGGAAAGTCTTCCTTCATGAATCTTCGCATGGATTTTTCAGAAAAGTTGGCTTCCTTGGGATGTTTTCGGACGGAACACGGTTTGCGAGGAAATCGTGACACGGACCGATTTGATCACGTTTAGCGTACGTGCGAACCGTTGACCTCCACTTCTCGTTCTCCGCTCCGTTAGGACCATCATGTATAGACTTTTTGATGCGATAAAATGTGGACAAATGATATCCTACCACCTTGAGGATCTCTTCCGGCGTTTTTGGGGTGAGCGGCAAACTCATAATCACTTCTTTGGCGAACATTTTTGAAATTTTTTAATAAAACATTCTCGATGTTCTGATGCAGCACTTCAATGTAAATATAAATAAATACACAGTCAATAGAAAAAAAAAATTATAAGTAAGACAAACTAACCCACAAGGTTTAAACGTTTTCGCATTTTTCCTGTCGTACCCTGTAACCCATCCTAAGACGTTGAAAGCCTTAAAAATTGATACAAATGAAAATAAAATGGTTTCAGAGTGTAAAACACGATGCATAAATCAAGAATGGTTTGGCGTATTTGCATGATTGTTTTTTTTTTTCGTATTCTCCATCGGTAGGATTCTAGTAAAAACAAAACAAATTTGTAAGCAGAACAAGGTTTGCAGGATCATCTACTTAGAGATAAAAAAAGACGTGAATAATTAAAAAAAAGTTCATAATGTTCCATAGAAGTAGCACCAGAGGACACTCACAGCTTTTATAATTTTCTTGATTTATTGAATTATTAGATATTAACTTGTCGCAACACCGATTAATCAATATTTATGCCGATTTTGATGCTTCCTAGTCAAAAGTGAGATTGAATTTTAAAAAATCAGGAAAAAATTATCTCTATGATATTTTGAAGAGGAATGGAATTAATTAGCATCTCAATTATTTTTCTTCTGTGTTTACCACCTACGACTGTTAATTAACGATTGAAAAAATGTCATCCGCGAATATAAACTTTCCTTTTAACTGCGATATCGGCTAAGATGATGTTCCTCAAAACACCGATTTGAGATTTACACTCGGAGTTTATTTAACATTCTCCTAGCACATCTGTCAACTTTCCTCAAGTTTTTTGTGTGCTCCATCGAAAGTCTCTTATTATTTGCATGCTATTCTATACAGTAAGTTCAGCATCACTTGGGATCTAGAGCATAGCTCATTAAGAAATGGAACAAACATTTTTGATTTCTATAGCGCTATTGGTAGATGATTTTGGAAGTTTGTGACTGTTATGTGCAGGCGACTCTCATAAGTTGAATCTAAAAAAAATCACCACAAGGTAAGAATAATTAGTAGACGAAATACTAATTATGTGGCTTTCCACTAAACCATGCAAGAAGGAGCTATTTTTTTTGCTTTACATAAGGGTATCAACAATCAGTTTTTTTTTATTCAACTAAGGAACTGTTCGGTCTTAAAAGAAGTAAATTTAGTCTTATTATCATCTATTACTGCAAAAGGATAGAGAAGCCGTGCAGTGTCGATAGTAATCGTTAAGACCTATTAAGAATAGCACTATAAAATATCTGTTCAGGTGATCGAAGTCCATAAATGCTGTTAAACGATCATTGAGTTACCGTGCTAATGAACGAATGGTTAGGGAGGTCTTATAAAATCCTAATTCAAAACTGAGTCTGTGGGTTATCAGAGCATTAATCATAGTATCAAGCCCTTACTGCACGAACCAGAGCAATGGTGCAATGGACTTGCTGTTTCTCCAAGTTACTCCACCGCCCTTCTTAGGTCTGGAGTTTGAGGCTCGATAAGGAAAAACAAATATGAAAAGCCCCAACAGCATCCTTACTGCTAGTTCAAATCGGTTAATAGTTGCTTCAAAGCGTGGTTTAAAAATTTGTTTGGTTTCTCACTAAACAAAACCAGTATCAAACTTCATGGGAAGCCTTTAACAGCATTCTTACTGTTGCTAGAAATTGGTGCAAATCAGCATTTATGCGGTATTAAAAAAAACCCTTGTTTTCCCAATGAAAATCCACCGCTTTTTTTCTGAGTGGCCCCAAAAATTTCTTTGGTTTTAAAACGTTTCAAATCAAAAATTGATAGTAATATTTGAATTATTTACTAAACACCATGAAAACTACGCGTGTCGTTTTTGAAGACAAACCCTTCTACCAACCCAACTCTTTTCTTGTGAAGAGTGATTTCTTGTGGAAGTGGAGAGGATTTCTTGGCATTTCTTTCCTACCCTTTCCATATTTGAACTGCATTCTGGCAAGGCCAACGCCAGTATTGCTTTAGTTTTGGATACCTAGCATTGCACATTGAGAATGTATAATGATGATGATGTAATACTACCATCTGTTGAAGCATGCTAACTTTCCATAGTAGTGGAATAATCGGAAAAACGATTTGATCAGGATTCTATTATTGTTTGTGATCATCAAGCTCCTGAACGAAGGGCCAAAAACGTTTGGGCGCGCCCGTAAGCAGAGGCACTAGGGCGAAACCCACGTATAGAGGGAAGAAAATCTCCTTCCAAAAGCAAGTCCAAAGGCACTCACAGCCCAATATTTACAGAATAAACCCAATAGATGGGGAAGAAGACCCCCCGTCGTTCCGAGAAATGTTGCAATAGGGAGGTAGTCCCATTTATTTGTGTAGATCAGTTAAAATTCTATATCTTGAAAATTTAATATGATTATAAATAATATACAATGAAGATATGAAGAAAATAATACAGAGTTATGATGAAATACTAAATAATATACATGGACAAAAACATTTGTTGATATAATAAAAGAAAATTGATCACCTGGCAGCAAGCAAAATATTTTTTTCAAAATAGCAAAACAGCAAAGAAGGTTTAGGCTAACAATAAGAGAAAATAAATTTCATATGAGTATGAATAATGCCAAAAAAGGGAAACTTTATAAATACACCAAATAAAAAAAATTGAAAATTTGAATTTTCCGATAATTGTTGTTTGCCGCAGGACCCATAAATTATTCTTTGTGTCTGTAAAATAGTGAATAAGTGATTATTAAAATTTGTCGTATATGATTCTCCCTACAACAAAGTTTAAAATCTTTCTATCTTACATATACATAATGATTCCACATTGAGAATCTATTTTAGTCCCAAACGGCTTTACATGATCAGAGATTTTTCGCCTCAGAAAATCTCAATGGCGTACCATTGGTGATACCATACTGACTTAAGAGAGAGGCAACCATGCTAACCACTATACCACTGGTGCCATCACGGAAATTGATATAAGTATTTAAATAATTTACTAGACGTCTACAAGACGACTCGCGTGTCGTTTTTCAATACCAACCATGCTGCCAACTCAACCATTGTACGCCATTCTGTCAACCAAACCATTTTGTCCAACATCCTAGTGATTTCTTGAGAAAGTGCAGATGATTTCTCGGCTTCTCACATCAACACATTCCAACCCTTTCCTTAATTGACCTGTATTTGAGCGGGGCTGGCGTCGGTATTGCCTTACTTTCGAATAGCCCATTTTTAAACATTGAGGATGTGTTTTAGTCCCAAGCAAGTTGATTATTTGTATAATTACAGCTGATCTGGAAACAAAGGAGTAGCAACCTCTAGTGGTCATTCATGCTCATGCTCTAACTTTTGTTGTTTTAAATGTTAAAATGTTAATAAAGATTTTGTTTGAAATGTTGAAAAGTAGTTTTCAGACAAAGTTTTCAGATATTATGACGCACATATGAGCTGAACAATGCCTTCTTGGTATTATTGAATATTGAAAAGTGAGAGAAGAGTTTTGAATATTAGACGTTTTAGTTTATAAACAGCTCCGACCCCTGTACCCCACGAGTAGCCGGAGTCATTCACAGAGTATATTGTTCCTTATTACCTTTTTGAACACTAAATTTATGGTTTTCTGACCAATTCTCACCTTAACAATCACAAAATCTACAACAAAAACATCATGTTTATTTTATTCAAAATTAATGCTGACTTTTATACGATTAGTCGTATAAAAAAAAAACCTAGTTCAACAATCATATGTGCCATAACTTTCTGTACATCTCATCTGAATGAAAATGAGTTTTCTGAAACATTTTAACAAAACGCATAGGTTTTAGTAACTTTTTTTTAGTGAATTGTGAAAGCAATAAGCTTGAAACGTTAAGAAATATAGAGAAGAAGACATATTCGGTTATAAGGAGAATTAGTACAATGGTCATTCTCCCTTCGCCTGTCAAAAAAATATATGTTATATAGTCGACCCTGTTGATCTGAAAAAACTCTCGCGGCGATAAATTGAGTACTTTACTTTATTCATACTCACTATCTTAGCAGCTAATACGCATAAGACAATCATAAGTTTGCTTAGTTGCTGAATGATAAGAAATGTCAGCCTAAGACTAACTTTCTGTTGCATCAATTTCCATCTCCCAAATATTTATATTTTCAGTTTTGAAATGGACTCATAATTAACAAAGAAATACCTCCCAATAAAGACGTTCACCACTCTTCCATCCGTTCGGAAATCATCTCCGGTATTTTAACAATATTTATCAAAACACAAAACATCAAACTACTCGAGAAACCGTCGTGCCTTTTGGCAGTGGAGTCATCGAAGATCATTTTCCATCTGTTAGTCAAACGATTCCACCGAACCTCTCGATTCGCAGACAAATTACTTTCCAGAACAGATAAGCAAAATATTTGCTTCCGCTCAGTCAGCCCAATTCAGGGGCACTCCGCATCATCTCGGTGGGATGAAGCGTGGCTGCTTATCTTGGTTATGTTTATTCGTTTATCTTGTAGCAAATTAGTTGTCGAAAACTTTCCGACAGTGCTGTGAAAATGTAAAAATTTCACGCCCTCAAGGCACGCTACCACTCGAAAGCAAACTCTCTCACCCACTCAAACGCCAAACGAAACCCATCCACCCATAAACGTCAATAGCCAATTGGCAATAAATTTTGATCATCCGCATCGGCCGGGCTTCTGTTCTTTTGCTGTACGGCCTACTATGCACGGCTTGTGTCCACCCCGAATTGACGTTTATTTTTTTTTCGGTCTGTTTTCATATCCTTTCGCTTCGTCTGGGCACAGGGCCTTTCATCGATTCCAAATCATCCACGAACGAGAAGAGGTGTGCACCGGCAACTGCACTCTGCACTCTCACGGCCGGCCGGGGTGCGATCCTTTCTGGCGCGATTCAACGCGGATGACCCGCTTTGTCGTCACAGTTGAGTGATCCGAATTTTCCCCCTCATCTTACGGAGTCACACGTAGGTATTTCCTTCCGCCCGGTGCTTCGGGATACCTTCTTACTACATACGGTCGCTTGTCGATTGTCGCCTGGGATAGGAGGAAGATTGAACAAATTGTCCCCTTAGTTCGGGTTATTGCCTCATCGCAACTGGTGCAAGTACTTACCTACATGCAGTAAAAGGGTACAATAGGAAACAAATGTGTGTTTGTGTATATTGTTGCTTTATTCCCTTGGAGGAGTGGAATTAAAGGGGTAGGGATGGATGGCTTTTATGAGCGTAGATATCGGGGTCTAGATTATGGTAATTATAATTATGGTAAGGACTAAATACAAGGAAGGAAGTTTATTATAATTGTTTGTTACAGTTCCATACTTTGTGCATTTACCTCAACTAATACTGCACAGACGAAAATACCAGTCATTTGCAATTTCTCGACTATCCCAATGCTAACCCGCATTTGAAGATACGCACCGTGATCCTCTCCATTCACAAACAATCACCGGAAGTGATCCCACTGGACGCAGATGTCACTCCTGAAGTCAGTTAACCCTAAAGAAAACCATTAGCTCATCCTGGGTGTGTGTGAACCACTAATGACAATCCAAAACAGACCTAGGTTGGGTCCGAGCCAGAGAGCGGGAAGTCGTCATTATCCACTCGAAGAACTCGGTAACCACAACCAGCAGGACCGATCCCATCGATGGCGAATGCATGCATTAGCCGCCCGAGAAGGGGAAACGCACAAATATAGAGGTTCGATAACAACAATAGCAAACGGTTGATCGTTTTTAAAACTGAAATTAACCTTCCCTACCACCTTTCTTGTTGTCCCCTGAGCTTTAAGGCCCCCGATGATACTCTACCCACTCCCTCGTTTAGCAATCTAGAATAACCAAGGAAGTGTTATTTTTTGCTGCTCATCAAACCGGTGTGCTCTGCTGCAAGCAACACATATCGTCACATTCGATCGAATTCCATCGCTCTCGATGACGGCGCCGATGCATGTTTCGTCAAGCGTTGCGGATCCGGTCAGGAGTAAGTTTTTAATTTATAGCCGAAAATCACCAAATTATCGATTTCCGAAGAGTGGTAATGTTGAACTCTTTAACTTTTTTTTTAACTGAATTCGAATGAACTGTAGATTTTGCAAAATGTTTGTCTTGAAAAGTTTCCACTATCTTTCGGATATGATCATAATCAGAATATAAAAGTATTGAATTAAGAATCAATTATTTTTCTGCACAAACAAGCGTTTTGAAATAAAAATAAAAGTTATATTCAAGAAACGACTAGATTACAGGATGAAAAGACAATAATACATTCAACCAGTTGGACAGATGTACAGATGAAAGTAAGATGATTTAAAAAATGTCAAACTGGTAACGTTATTAAATGTTAGGGACTTTTTCCTGAGATGTATACGAAGAACACATTTTTTTTAAAGAAGTTTAAAGATGGAAGAAATTTTGAGAAGATCATTTTATTTTTAACGACATTTGATGCATTTGCATGAACACAGGTTTTATCATAATGTCGCTAGGTTTTCCACGTAAATTTGAGGCGAGTAATCTCCTAAATCAGGTCTGTTGCATCAAAGATTTCAAATAATTGCATTCTTAATGCTTACTATGGCTTGTAATAGTACAATAGCAAGGTACAATAGCAATAGTGTATGGAAATAGTGCGGCTTGGTTCAAATTCATATCTTTTGTTAATAATAATGATATATTCTTATCAAGAACAGTGTCATGTGAACACGTTTCCGTATCCAGTTAATAATTGTAAAAGATATAGATTGTAGCCTGCATGAAACAAATAATCGAATATTTTTCGCATCAAACCCACTTCTCTGCTATAGTGATTATTATTTTCAAAATATCAATTGAAAACATTGCATGGAAATAAAAAAAATAGTCTTTCACTTTGCTCTATAGAACAACCATCGATTTCTGAATCATTGAATCTTAACTGCACATTTGAGGATACACAGAATCTATAAATTAGAAATTTCTAATTCACACGTTATTTAATTTACCTTTGACATAAAGGAAAAGCCATAAATTAACAAGGCAGGTAACATTTATTATTCTTGATTGATAATCTCATCACTTTCTGAAACTGCGTGTAATTGAGTTATGATTGTCCTTTGCTATTACTCAAACGTTTACCAAAATTATCGCTCCTGTATGTCTTAGAACCATTAGATTATTAGTTATTTATTTTTATTAGTGAGTGGGTTCAATACTCAAGTTCATTATTTTTGGTTATAGTTTAGTACTTCCTTATTGTTTCTTTTATATTTTCTGGAATTTCGAGAAGGTTTGCAAATTTGTATTGGAGACACGCGTAATATAATCTAAGTGAGTTCTAAATTCATGTAAAAAGAGGTGTGGTTAGGCATCCCGACGAAATAGTTAAGTCACCTCGATACAAGCATAACATACGTAGAAATTATTATTTTTACACGAGACGTATTGTAATAAAAAATGCATGGGAGGTGTCTCAAATAGAGAAATTGCTCGAATATATAAAGTTAGTGAGCCAGGAGAACGAAAAATATGCTCGAAGTATGAAGAACATAGAAGCGTGAAAAACCAAACTGGCATAGAAAGGAAGAGGAAAACTATAACCAGGAACGATCGTCGAATTTATCGAGAAACGACTTAAAAAATATTCCGTTACCAGCCATGTAATTCGACAAAATATTAACTTAAGTATTTTCAAACGTATTATGTATAGAAAACTGCTGGAAATGGACTATAAAAATGGGTTTTCCCAACGATGAACAAATATTCAAATTGTTAAGAGGTGTATTAACTTTGAAAATCACCTTAATTTAAAACTGATTTAGATTTCTATAGGATCAGCCCTTTTAAATTTTCCAAAAATTATATCAAGAAGTCTGGAAAAAGATTCTCTGGAGTGAAAAGAGCAATTTTGAGCTTTTCGAACGTAAGCAGTGAGCACGAGTCAGGAGAAAACATGGAGAGAAACTTGCTGACAACAATATACAAAAGACAACGAAGCACGAAGGTCGTAGTATTATGGTTTGGTGCCTTGCGTGATCTGGTGCTGAGAATCTTAAGAAAAAGATGGAGTGCTGATGGCAAACTTGTATATCAGCATTCTGAAAATAAATCTAAAAGAGCCGTTGCATAAAGTTGACATAGAAGAGAATATGCCCTCCGCTCGTTTTCAACTTGTATCTTTCATTTATCAATATCTTCATTTCTCTTAGTTCTAGCAATAAATTACTGTCCACTCCTAGAGCCTCTCATGTTGATGGGAAATTATCTGCTTCTGACAAATTTCATCATAAATCGTTACTCCGTGCATTAGTAAAATACAACAAACAACAATCAAAGTATAGAAAACAAATTTAGTATTAAGCTATTGAAATGGCTACCCGATGGCCGGAAATAAATCCTATTGAAAACTAGGCGTCCGTTTTGGGTCAGAATGTTGACAAATGAGCTGTGACTGATCGCGACAAACTTTCCGAAGACCTGGAAAAGGCTTGGATGAATATTAACCCTCAACATATCAAAAACTTTGTTGAAAATATGCCACAGTGCTTGCAATCTGTGATCGATGTGAGTGATGGTACTAAAGAATACTTATGTTGAGAATAAACGTTGAAAATGGTGTTATTTGTTTACTGCGTACTTTATTTTGTCCATCAAAATAATGACCAGTTTCTTAATAAATAATATCTTCAAATAATGTATCACTCTCAAGTCTCCGAAAAAAATATTCTCCGAAAGTACATCTACAGTGCTTACTTTTGTTCGAGATCTATTTTTTGTAAAAATTTAGAAAACCAAGAAAGTTTGAAAATATATTTTGCCCAGTACTGTATTTGCCTGCCAAATACATGCATTACATTATTTACACAATGAATGTAATTTAAGTAAATGTTCCAATCACAGGTTTGGATTTTTTTCACAGTTTTAGGCCATTTAATGGAGCAAAATCAAGCTTTGACTGAAGTTCAGTTGAGATTTTTTTTACTTGCACCTCACTTTGTGGCTCAATTGTCTTCAAAAGAACTCAACGGAGCCGATTAATATTCAAATTTTTCAATATTGGAATTGTTTTAAATTGTTTTTGTTGCACACTATAAAATTACTAATTTTACATGAGACGTAAATTAAATTCGATTCACGTAAAGGAACGTAAACAAAGATATCATATAAAATGAGGTGTATCGAATCAGAAACAAAACGTGCACATGGTTAAATTAGTTTTCTTGTCTCTGTCTACTGATTCTGATAACCTCAAGGAGGCCCTCATGGCTTGGTCTCAGGGCACCAACATTTACATGAATGACTAGTGTGCGATATTTTTATGCTTTCAAAATTATCTCCGTCAGCAACTTTTTGTCTGTGTGTACTTTAACCATTTTAAATTTCTTTGTAAATTTCAACGTCCCCGTTAAAGAAACTACCCGAGTAAAGTCCAACATAAAAAAGATAGCAATTCGAAAACTTATTTTGAAATCAACATCAAATTGAAATCAAAATTTGATTTCACTTAACAATTGTCAAATTTGATGACATATTTAGTTTTCATCTTGCTGTAATCTTGAGTTCACTTTTCTTTAAGAAAAGCAGTTTTTTTTTCAATATATTGACAGATCATCAAGTGGAATACCCATTTTTCTTTTAACGGGAAAACATGTACAGCAAATTGACTTTTCAATTTGCTCTCACTGATAGCAGGATCAGTTTTTAATTTGTTGTCACAGGAATAAATGTTTGCCATCAATTTCGATCTTTTAACCGTTAAAACAACCAAAACGACAGCAACATGAGTAATCAGTATCAGCAACATAACAACATCATATTAAGTTTTCTATTTGATCTCAAACTCTACTCGCGTAGTTGTGTTTTTTTTAACTTCGATTTGACCATTTGACACTCACAATTTCCAGCATCGCCAGTTGCCTTAGTTAAATATTAGGAATAGAGCACCATTTCATCACAATCTGTTTACGCTTTTCGGGAGAAAAACCTTGCTCTTGTGACTTCGTTGCAAAAATTCAATTCCGATACAAAAACTTGATTTTCAGAATGTAAACTAAGCCACACAGTGAAAGTCAGCTGTCTTACGTCATCCGGTTTCGTGCAGTTTCGTGAATAAATCGTGCTTATACTTTCTGGGACACCCCTTAAAACTGAAAATGGAACTGGGAATTGGACTGGGAATGATGCTGGCAATGGAACTGAGAATGTAACTGGAAATGAAACTGTTAGTGGAACTGATAATGTGCCTGAGAACAGGGAGTGAACTGGGATCGGAACTGAGGAAGAAACTAGGAAACGAATTGTGCATGGAAATGGATGATGCCATTTTTCAATTGGGTATAATTCATCATTAGGCTACCAGAATTAAAAAAAAAATCAGTCTCTTGTTAATTACATAGCCACTTATTTCTCATGCCTCAACATTTAGACATTTCCAAAGCGAGTTGAATTTTGTGCAGCAAAAATCAACAACATGTATGGAGAACGACGACAGTTTCTGTTTTTAACCGCTAGCTGGCCTTTTAAGTGTCCAAGAACCGTCAAATTTGAGGTTTCATAATAAGTTCCATGCCCAATAACTTTGTCGAAGACCGCAAAATGGTTTAAGAAAACCCTAAAAAAGTTGATAGCAGTTTATTGAAGTAATGTCTGATTAACAGTGACAAAGGGCCAATAAGCTTAGCAGAGCATAATATCGCACTAACAGTTACACAATATCGTAGGTGGGGATAAATCTACTGTAACGCTAGAACTATCACATCCGGATTCATTGTCATTCGGTAAGAAACCAGGGGATGATTTCGAGCCCTTAGATACCAGATATGCAGCCTCCAGTAGACAAAGTCAACCCTGGCCAGCTCTTTGAAATTGTAGGGGAGTGGTAGGGAATTTTAGTCGAACACATACTTAAGAGAGATAGAAAAAAGAAAGGACAAAGGGCCAATACAGTTAGACAAAAACACCTTGTGATTTTAATTCAACACTTTGATAAAGAAAAAGGTCATCAACCTAGTATCACGTCAATATTCTGCGATATGAGGTCGAGCCCGGCGCAGTGGTTAACATCCGTACCTCTCACGCCAAATTCACGAGTTTATATCTCACTCCCAGACAAGCCAAACAGAATACTCCAAAAAGATGTCTAATTGACTATAATGGTATATGAACCAGCCCAAGGATAAACTTCTCGATATTAATGTAAAAAAAAAAAAAACATTCAAGAAACATTTTTTTTCATACATACTTTAGAAATAGACCGATTCGACTCGAATTTGAATCAGATGCTAAAGGTGGCATAAGGAACAAGAACTCTGTGATGGGAGTAATTTTTTCTCAATCACCCTATGTATCATATAAAAATAATAATCATCAACAACATTTATTTATTTATTTAAATAAAATAAAATAAATATTGTTTGAAAACAGAATTGCATGTATTGGGATTTTAAATATCATAAATGAAAGTAGAGCATCGAAATGATCACAGCAAGCCGCGCTTTTGAATTGACGTGTTTTTTTTTGCTCCATCGATTTCGCGAACGAAAACAGTTAAAAAGTTCAGTATCCGATACAAAATATTGTAATCAAATATTGATTCATTGATTCTAAGTGAACTGGAAGTGAATGTGCGAAGAGCGATTCCAGCGAACCTGGTGATTCGTAGTGTGTGTTAACGTTTGTTTCGGTTTTATGGCACTACGCCACCAGGCTACCGTTCGAGAAGCTGTGTTGGAACGGAACTGCATTGGAAGCCAAATCAATTGCGACACTGGTGTTCCACTTGAGGAGACCGAACATGGTGGCGTCCATCTGGAATCCAAAGATATTTGTTGAAAGACGATTTTTGACATCCTAGAAAAGATGCTCACTACGTCGTTTTTTCGTCTACGTCACTAACTCTTTTTTTCGTCTCGAATGAACTAAAACGCCTACAGCAGACGTACAGTTTAAAGAGACGTTAATAGACTGAACCACTACGTCTTTTTCGTTACATTTCAGCGGCTGTGATTTACAAAGATCAATTTGTTGCTTCTTGAGATACAACATGATCGTTCTTGTTTTGCTCAAGTTTTGTACGTTGGCGGAGACTGTAATTGCTCAACGATGTATTGTAATGCAGTAAAGTTCCAAAACTGCGTTTGTTTTAAAATACTACAACGATAGTTTTTAACCATGTTAGAGGAAAAACATATTCTCAGACATTCTTCTCTTTTCAGAGAACGGTGCTGAGCTGTAGTTAATGCTTAAGCTCCAACCGTTTGAAAAGAAATGAAATCTCTTGAAATTCTTAGACTAGGTGCTTCCAACGACCATTTTCAAATAAAATTTTATTCTGTTCACTAAAACTAGCATTCTGTTTAACTATTCTCTTTTAATATTCATTTCTCTTTTCCTTTGATATCTACTAAAGGTTACGTGGGTTCCCCGTGTCCTCTTAAGGCAGATACCAAATCCTCGCAATCGGTTGCATGGACGTGGCCAGGTGAACGATCAAAGAGTGTCTTCGTGGAGATATTTGCGTAAAGAAACGTATCAGTAATTGAATTATCGTAGCTCCATCCACGATGTGCAAACGGCAATGCTAATCAGAGAAAATAGAGCTTCAGAATGGTTCTCATATTGATGTTGAAACAGTGATAAAAATCCTTCTCCATAAAGCAATCTGACCGGTATTCCAATCGAATAATTGTAACTAAATCAGTGTAGAAAAAAATCGCCATTTGTCGAAAATCCCATTAAGGAATATGATCGTAAAAATGTTTTTCCAACTATGGGTTTCATACAAAAGGTTAGTCACTCAACACATTGTGCAGGAAGTACAGTCGCACAGTGATCGGAAAATCCTTTTTTCACGGCGAAATTAATAACTCTTTTTCTACCAAGTTGTATCTAATAAACGTTGCCATCTTGTGATGATAGTTTCATAGTTCCAAACTTTACCGCAACACGCTACAGGCTGCTTATTCACGACTGAAGTGTACGGTGCTTGCTTTAGTTCGGAGCTATCTTGCGGGTTTAGATTGGGGTGTCCCTAAAACATTAGTTTTTGCATTCTAACTTTTTAGTTACAAATGTTAGAAAAAAATATTCTTCGGACAAAGTGTGTAACAAATTATGATGCATGTTTTTGCTAGACTAAGTGTTTGGGTATAATTTGTATTTCAAAAGTGAGGGGTAATTTTAACGAAAAACATGTCCGATTATAAGCAGTAGCCGCACATGTGCCCCAGGAGCACCCGGGTTCATTCATAAAGCATTATGTTCCTTAATACGCATTAAAACAAGAATTTGATGGTTTTCTGGCCAACTCTCGCCTAAAAAATCATTAGGTTGAAAAGAAAAAACGCATGTTTTTAGTTAAAATTACCCCTAACTATTGAATGATAAGGAGTGTCAAAAAAATTTGTTCAGCAAAAATATGCGCTATAACGTTTTCTTTATTTTGTTTCAAAACCACTTTTTCTCATTTTGAGAAACGAAAAAGATAGAATGAAAAAACTCATTTTTTTAGGAGACTTCCTGATTCAAAGAAGAAAAATAGCTATCATG
Organism: Aedes koreicus; assembly: GCA_024533555.2. Taxonomy (NCBI): domain Eukaryota; kingdom Metazoa; phylum Arthropoda; class Insecta; order Diptera; family Culicidae; genus Aedes; species Aedes koreicus. Next base: position 116,928 of record JAHHFK020003730.1, read on the forward strand.
GTCAAATAAGGAGCTAGAAAAATGGAGTTTTCAGTATAGTTGCTTGAAATTAAAATTTCTACAAACTTGTCTTTAACATCATTCTTCTATTGTGTTTCGTTCAAAATTTAGCAACAGCTGTTTGGAACAATGTTTGGAACTATTTAACTATCACCACAAGATGGCAAACTGTTTTTAGGTACAACTTTGTACAAGAAATCATGATTCGAAAACGTAACCCTAAGGGGTTATTAATTTCACCGTGAAAAAAGGCTTTTCCAATCACTGTGAGTCGGTAAAGTGCAGGCGCAGTTTCAGCTCAGCTTGGGTGCAACTTCCGGCACTATTCTGGCATATGCTTGAATAAAGTTAATAAACACAGGACAGATTTAATTGCTCGTCAATATTGTTAATTTCGTTTTTGTTGGTTTGCTGCATTGATTGTTGCCTGTTTTTCGTTGATTTTCATCCAACACATTTAAGCTATGAAAAAAATAGTATTAAACAATAAACGTCAGTTTAATGGTCAAAAGAAACGGCACTCAATGGCACATCTACGATTTGTTAAGCGCTAGTTTTGTGACCTACCTCATAGTCTAACATCAAATGCTGGCACCAGGGATACTAATTCTAAGCGCACAACAAGCTGGCATAATTTATAAACCTTCGAATGCATTAATGAAAGAAATAGAGACATTCTTGCTTTCCGTGGTCAAACATAATTTCCATGAAGAATCTTTCAGGTTGGCATGCACAAAAAAAAAACATATGGCAAACCAAGCAGTTCAAAGTTAATAATTTCTAACAAATTCCTCTTCCACCCAAATCATCGAGTCGAATTTCGTTTGAATTTGCGTCGATCAACTAAAAACCCCTCCCGATGCCAAATATGCAAATTGCACGGTATCAAACGACAGCATGTATTTCAAAATCCTACCCCTTTCCGGCAATGAAACATCCGACTTGAACAAATTGATACTCATTGTCCCCAGCGAGAGAATGGCTCACAAATGTCAAACAACCTGCGTATTAGCCCCCAACAGCTAGGTCGAGGCCGGGGAAAATATTCAAAAATATTTTCCGAATCAGCCCCAGCGTATATTTTAAAATTTTATTAGCCAATAATAACAGCTTCTGTAGCAGACGCCTCGAAATTCGATTCAGCCAGTCAGAGCGTGGCGATGGATGGGATGGAATGGGATGATGAAGACGAAGGGACACGGCACTTGATTTCGCCCGCGGTACTACAGGACATCTCCCCTCGCTGCCATACCCACAGGCAACATGCACCATGCGACCGATCCATCCATCCATCCATCCAACAGCCGATCGATCGATCGTCAAGAGACTTGTGAGATTATTTGCGTGCTATTGCCCTTTCTTGGCGTGGCTGTTGATGCTGTTCCCTTTGGAATCAATCTGCTTGCGGTTGATAAGTTCGACTTCCCGATCGTCGTTGTGATTTTGGCGTGCATACACACATTCTGGTATGCCCTTTTCGAACCCTACTATCTGTGGTCACAAACGGATCGCTATGTATGGTCGATCGTTCCCAAAACGAGGTGACAGCTGAAATTTGTTGTGATTAAATTTCACAGAGCTCATGGAATTCCACCAGAAATGTTTCATCCAATTAAGTGTAATTAAACACGCGCATTCGAACAGTCGTCAGGTCGGACGAGTCACGCGGTAGCCAAGCGATGAACTGCACAAAGGACGTGTTGATATTTAGGGGTCCCTGATGTATATTCCTTCGTTTTGCTCGTTGCCGAAGGGCTTTGAGATAGAGATCGATCAAGCAAAGGGATCATCACATGAATATGCACCGTGGAAAGCAGCAGAAGCCAGATCTCCAAAATTTCATCATCTGCAATTTTAGTCGCTCTGGTATTAAGTAACTTGAACCAAGCGTTTTCCCTTGTAATCGGCTACACCTCGAGACGACAGTTGATGGCAATATTTTGATCAGAACTTGATCCAAGCTGTCCAAGCACCATACTCACACTTATGCGTATTGTCACATGCGTGCACTGCACATACATGCGAGTGAACATTCCATGACACAGAACATGAGCACATTTTTCCTCTTCCTTGTATTGAACCGCAGTATACGGCTCACTCGGATCCCGGAATAAGGGATCAATTCTGGACTGGAAGGGGGTCACAGAAGCGACAACGGAACGCCGAAGCTCCGAGGGGATCTACTCAGGAACAACTTTTATCATCATTATCATGCGGTTCTGTCTCGTTCTCGCTAATGCCCTGCGGTTTTTCAATATCCCCTTTCCACCGTTCCGTACCGAGTAACATGATGACGAGCGACAAGCGGGCAAGGATTCGCGGGCGATGGCAATAAAAAAAGATGATCGCTCCTGTATTCACCATTTTCGTCGATCGTCATCGTTGTCGTCGTTGTCGTTTTTCGTCGCTCGGGCTGCCTGAATTGTGTGCTGGTACTCAACTCTTTGCATTGCGTTATCATCCGGGCTATCAGGTGAGATCGGTGCGGATTCAGGGTTGAAGTGGATATCATTGTCGAGGGATTTTTTCGGTATTGTCAAAAAATAATAAAATACTAATTTTTCATCAGTTGTTTGGAAGATGAGCTTGGAAAAAATAAATAAATTTAGACCCAACGGCATTGATGCGCTACGTTGCGTTGCGTTGGTATTGGAGTATTTTGTAGATTGCAAACTAAAAGCTGCCAGGTGACACCCAGTGACTTACTTTATCACTTCTATTTCGATTGTTTATCGAAACCTATTTGGATAGATAAGCATAGTTTTTTTTTGTCATTGACAGACCCGCAAATCGTCTCCATTATAATGAAAGAGGAAGTATAGTAATGGAAAGATTTCAACGACTCACCGACGTCCGCATAGATGCTAACGAGTTGGGTAGTTGAAAAGTTACATCACTTTGATTCACCAGAAGTGGCTGATAGGGCCTGGGTTAAATACAAGTAATTTTTTATGTGTGAATTTTTGGATTAGAAGGTTGTTAATATGTACAAATATAAAAGAACGAACTCACCATACTTGCATTTCAGAACGTCAGTAGGTCTCACATGATTTTTTGTAACTGTTTGTGGTATGCAATAAGAAAAAGAGGAAAAAAGAAGAAGAAAAAATTACACAATATAATTTTATTAGATTAGATATATAAGGTCTGTATCCGCAATAATGTGGACATCCGAAATTTGTTGTACAACACGAATGAAGCATTTTATTTCTAATATAACTATTGAGTGAATTGAAAAGTAGTTTTGAAGATTAAAAAAACAAAATGAATTAAATTTAAAGACAATTGACAAATTTTCAAATCAATGTGTTTTATTACAGCTTAACATGCTAAAATATCAATTAAAGTAACGAACATATCAGATTGCTGAATGCGGTAGCATAATCGTGCTTTAGCGTTTACACCGCCCATCAAGTTCTGTACAGTGGTTTTTGTGTACTTTTTGGACGCTGCTGATCTTGAAGTCTGACATGTTGTGGTCCACTGCACCTGCCCTTTTGAGTTTCCCCTTGACAATTGTTCTGTAGCGTTCGATCGATCGCAGCTGGGGACAGTCTGATGGGTTGATATTTTTTTTCGCCGAAATCAACGTTGTTATCCGAAAACTACTGTAGATTTGAAATGGGTAGAGGCCAGATCCAGCCTCACTGTTATTAATATAAGAATAATTCATGGAAGCAACTTCCTCAAGCACTTGTTTCAGTAAATTCTGTAAATAAGTTCCTTTTGTGTAGAAAATATAAGACCGCAAGCCACATGTGCGAATTGTTTGCCAAACTGGCACCTTCTCATCGATTTTTTTCCGTTGCAACAGTCATATCTGCAATTGGGACACTCTCCTCAACCGGTTTGGTGAGGATTGAGGTCCGGAAATGTTCTGGAATTCTCTTTCACATGCGTTTCGTCGTTCATCAAGCACACTGGGAGGGTTTGTCCAAAATACGGCTGTATAGCTTTCGGGCCATCATTTTGGCACGACACTTTTGCTGCGGAGATTGCCTTGGTACTTTCAGCTTCCTGTATGTCATCAAGCCATTTCTATTTTCATCCGCATTATCATCTCGATGCTGGTCTTGTATTTATTGGCCAAATCACAAGTAGAAGCTGATTTGTTCTCCTGCATATAATCGACGACTTTTTGGTGCGTTAAACAAATACACGTTAAAATAATATGCTCTTGTTAAAGCTCAATTGCGTATCAAATTATTGTAACACCAATTCTTATTTCATAAATTTTGGATACGGTTTACAAATTAACACGATCAAAACATCACAATTCTGCAAAGATATTAAAATTTCGAACATTGGGCTTCATTCCAGCCATTTGAGATTGTATAGATTTCTTAGCAACCTCGTTGGCAACTCTGGTTCAGATTTGCTGGAAATGTTGCGCATTTTTAACCTCCTGCTTCTTTCCGAAAAATGTCCGCTGTATCAGAGCCCAATATCTTTTGATAGGACGTAAGACAGGACTATTTGGATGAATGGTAGGTTTTAGTACGATATTAAATGTATAGGCTTCATCCCCATAACGGTTTTTGCACAGTTACACAATGTTAAAATCGAGCCAGTACAAAGGCTGCCATCGTGCCCTCTAACGAATGGCAATCGATCGTGCAGGCTCTCTTTCCAATACATTTGAAAGATGAAAGATTTACTTATTCTGCCATCTGAGAAAATTGCTTGCCAAGCAAGGTATTTCTAAGGAAAATTCGACAACTTTTTTTACCTTAAATGTACAGATATTGCCTTTCTGGCTACAGCAATACTGAACGTCAGTACTGAAAGTTGTTAAAAAATGTTCAAGACGTAAGTTTCATCGTCGATAATGACGCATGAATATTTCGTCAAATAATCGTAATACACTTCTCGAGGACGTGATTTTGCGGTCAAATTGATTTTTTCACCATCACAGTTGGGTGCTTTCTTGAAATTGTTTGACTTTAATCCAAAACGTAGCTTTGTCTGTTGGACGAATCTTGCACATCTTAAAAAAGTAGATCAAATTTGTGTTTAATATTATGCACATAATCGAGTGTTACAAAACATACAAATTTACAGCTTTGGGACATATGGTCGATAAATCTCGATAAAGCAAAAACTCGTCTTTGTTAAATTTATTTCATGCTAGTTTCTGCTTTGTACAGATTAGAATACAATTTAACGTACTCTCATATTTACACCGCAATGGAATTCTTTTTTTATGTAATGACATTCCTTTTTTCTAAGTTCGAATAGAGAGGTTCAGCTCCTCTCTAGCATCTTCTTCTTCCAATATTTTTGTCAATTCCTTGTGTACTTTCGATTACAAATCGTTCAACAAATGTTTACTATACTCTGTGGACTATGGATTTGGGCATTCTCGTGTTAACATTGTTGGATTTAATTTATGGCTGTAGAAGATAGTGAGGCAGTTGTTTTTTTAATTCGTCGCCATTTTGAATACTACCTATGAAATGTCAAACCTATCATAGTATTTTTAGTACAGCCCTGTGTGAGTGAAATAATTCACTCTTGGGCGAATTCTTTCAAAAGTTGCAGTGTTTTGAATTTGTGGGTACATAGTGTAATCACCATATACACTTCATATACATGCTAAGGTTTGCATCCGCAAAATCAAAACACTGCAAGTTTTGAAATATTTCAGCCAAGAGTGAAATATTTCTCTCACACATTGCGGTTTTTTTAAAAGACTATCATTACACAGCACAAAATGTATATGTTGAAGTAGGAACAGTTCCTAACAGTTCTCCCTCTATTCGTGAATCCTTTATTTTTATGGCGGTCTCTTTTATACCTATTATTTTATTTATTTGATTTACATCTTTAAAAATACCACAGAGCCAACAATTTCACAACACTCGATTCGCGGCCGGATCTTTCCACCCTCGGCTGCGCCCCACACTCGACAGATTGTTGAGTACCTGGTCTGCCCATCTAGCCCGCTGCGCTCCCCGCCTTCTTGTTCAAGCCGGATTTGAAGCAAACACCATCTTTGCATGGTTGTTATCCGGCATTCTCACAACATGCCCTCCCCAGCGTAACCTTCCAGCTTTTGCCACCTTCAAAACACTTGGTTCACCATAGAGTTGAGCGAGCTCGTGATTCTTTCTTGCGTCACCACACATCGTTCTCCTGTACACCGCCAAAGATGGTGCTAAGCACGCGTCCCTCGAATACACCAAGAACTTGCAAGTCCTCTTCGAGCATGGTCCAAGTCTCATGTTCATAGAGAACTAGCGGTTTTCTAAGCTTTTGTATGGTACATTTGATGCGGGCGTGAATCTTTTTCGACCGCAGTTTCTTCTGGAGCCCATAATAAACACGACTCAACTGATGATGCGCCTTCGTTTTTCACGACTACCGCTGTTATCTACCGCTAGCAAAGGTCCAAGGTCCACCACCCCTTAAATATCCCATCTATCGTAACACTGCTACCTAGGTGAGTCCTGTCGCGCTCGCTGCCGCCTATTAACATGTACTTTCAGGTGGGTGTAAAGTTCTGCCACCGTTCCAAATGTTCGGCCGACAAAATCCATATCATCCGTGAAGCAATTGGCTGGATCTCGTGAAAAACGTACTATGGTTGTTAAATCCGGCTCATCGCATGGCACCTCGTAAGGCAATATTGAACGAAAGGCAGGAAAGTCCATCTCTTTTTCGAGGTCTCCCTCTAGATTGAAACGAACTGGATTGTTTGCCAAAAATCTTCAAGCAGATTTGCACACCGTCCGAGGAAGCGGTTCACGTCCATGATTTTCCCTAGCTCTATGCGGTCGATACTGGCGTACGCCACCTTAAAATCTTAGAAAAGGAGGTGCGTAGGGTCCTGAAATTCACGGCATTTAGGGAGGATTTGCCGCACGGTAAGTTGTCCCTTGCGCTGAACTGGCCGGCTTGACGTGCCGCAAGGGCTCAGAGGGCAACCCGAAGCTAAGAGTCAGTTCCATTGTGGTTATATCACATTTATTAGCAGAGCAGCACATCGAAATTTTAGGTTCATTATTCTTTATATGCTATACAATTTCAGATCATCCATGGATATCCCAAGTTTTGTAAAATAATTTAAAATCATTTTTTTTCTGGTGGCCATGATACTTTATCTAAGCTTTCAGGTTCATGGTGGATGTGCGGGTCCGTATACAATTGCAGCAGGACCACAATCTGAAGACACGTAAATACAAATGAAATTATTATCGTTTTATATTATAACATCCATTCACTACATTTTGCATGCTTTTTTATAAGTCATTTTCAGCTTCGCATTTATGCATCCTTGTCAGTTATAGCTCATCTAACTTACGTTATGTATTTGAAAAGATAGGAAGGTTTTTATTGTTTTTTTTTTTTTTAGAAAGGATCATATTCGAGAAATTCTACTTACAAAAGCACTTTCTTCTTCATCAAATATATATTATTCAAAACCTAACAGTTTACAATCATTCTTTCCTATTTCACAGACATGAGGAATCATTTATGGGTGTACAAGAGCTATAGAAAAATTAAATTTCCTAATTTTTTATTTTTTAGTTTTTTAGATTCAGTTTTTGATTCTACTCATCTGAAATTTATTTCGCCTTATTATTAGCTGTCTTCAGTTTTTCCAATATTATTATGAATTATACACATCTATTTTTATTTTCAGTTACTATCAGTAGATATCTATAAATCTTGTACCTACGCTTATTATGTTCTCTGACTATTATTGTGAAAACAAATTCTAATCTTAGTAGATCTTATTTCAATAGAAACTGCAACAGTGGAAGTCTTTCGATGAGTGGATGATCAGATTAGTTACGGATATATGTATTCTCTTAGACGGCTTTACCACTCTTCTTTCATTCAGAATCGCTATTTCTCGAGTTTCACACTCCAATTTGTCGTTTTCCTTCCACTCCTCCGTCAGTAGTTCTGTCTCCCAGATTCTGACTATCAGCTGGTGCAGACAAATGGCCAACTTTGTCGGGCCTATTTTGATGAGCTCAGCTCCGATACCATCCTTGCTATCTGCCTTATTGTTCTTGAGCTGTTGGATGGCATCCTTAACTTTCCTAAGTGTGGGAGTGGGTTCATTACCACCATCTCCCGTACTGTTGTAGTCATTGCTTCAGCTGTCTTGGTCTTCGCTCTCTACATTCTCCGCACCATTCAGGTGTTCATCGAAGTGCTGCGTCCACCTTTCAATCACCTCATGTCCGTCAATCAAGATGCTTCCATCCTTATCCCTGAACATTTCGGCTCGCGGCACAAAGCCGTTGCGGGATACGTTGAGATTCTGGTAGAATTTTTGTGTTTTTTTAGAACGGCACAGCTGCTCCATCAACCCGCACTCTGCCCTCTACCTCCGTTTATTTGCCTGGAAAAGGTGGACTTTCTGTTTCCGCTTCCATTTGTAGCGTTCCTGCTTCTGCCGAGTCCCTTGCTCGCGCTACCTTCTTCTCCTCCAAAATATCTCCACATTCTTCGTCAAACCAATAATTCCGTCATCTTCATTTTACGTACCCGTCGATGTTTTTGGTTACTTTGACATTACTCGAGCAGCTCTCAAGAGGAGCCCCATCGAGGTCATCCTCGTCCGGCAACTCTTCTTCAAGATGCTGCGCGAACTCAGTGGCGACATTCGGTTGTTTCAGTAGCTCTAGGTCATACCGCGGCAGCCGTCGGCACCGTACATTGTTGATTACAGACCAGTTTTGGGCGCAGTTTAACCATCACCAGGTAGTGATCAGAGTCGATGATAGCGCCACGATAGGTTCAGACGTCGATAATAGCGGAGAAGTGGTCGATTTGCAATAAGGTCTGCTGTAGTGATCTCCATGTGTAGCGATAAGGGATGCTTTGCTGGAAGTAGGTGCATCGATTGGGCATGTTTATGGAGGTGGCAAATTCGTCAGCTGATGAGTGCCGAGTTTTGCAATTGTCGGTCTAAACTCCTCATCCTGGCCAAGCTAAGCATTTAGGTCTCCTATGTTGATTTTCACGTGGTGGCTTGGGCAGCGGCCGTACTCGTGTTAACTAGAGCTAGGCGTAGAATGTGTCCTTGCCACCATCAGTGCTTCGGGAGTATGGGCTGTGCACGGTGATTATGCTAAAGTTAAAGAACCGACCCTTGATGTTACGATGTTGAACCCGCGGACCTTCAGTTCATTGGAGAGTATGCGTATGCTTCCGATAGAGTTGAGAGATTTACAATTCTTCGTACCAAGTTTACAATTAGCAGTCCTTTTTCGTCGCTGTCAACGACAATTGGTCAGGTCCGTATTCCCTTGTTGACTTTCCGTTGCTATATTATTTCTCGGTTTGGCTCGCTGAGCCTACATTCCGAAGGAACAGGGCTTATCTTCCCTGTTTATATAATTAAGTGCTTGTAAGGAGGTTTTATTGACTATATGGAACGTATATTAACGGTTGAATACTGATAGAACTTGAAAATGTGCAAACAAACGATTTGGTTAACAGTACGACAATGCTCATAGTACGAGTATTTCATAGTTCTTTTATTAACTCAGAATATTGATAAGTGTGATCGTACATAATTATTCCAATTTTTCAACAATCCATGCTTGAGATACAAAACGAGAAAAGAGTAAAGATTAAAAAATCAAAAGAATGCAACTTCAAAAATTTGGTATGCGTATGCGTGTTCACTCACCTTGTCCTCTTGGTTCGCCGAAGAACGTCAGATTGCCTGCTTCTCGCTTTTAACAGTTTTTTGGGACTTCTTCAGGTTCCGCTTGACGATGGTCCAATATTTCTCAAAGCTCTGGCGTGTTTGAAGGGTACTTGTCCTTGAGGCACCACCTGCACGTTGTTGGCGGTATACAGTTCATTACCTTTGAGGGTAAATCCGACCAAAACAGCACGGAATAAACGTGTTGCTGCCGAAAAGGCAACAGATGATTTTGTTTGCGACCACTCGAACGGAGAGGCTGTGGTTCCAGTTGGATCTGTTGGCTACTCTTTTTGTCACCACTGTGGCTTCTGGCTTTTGATTATTTCACGATCAATGCCTCCTGGCTGTCAACAAAGTTCTCCAAACACTTTTATTTCGTTGCGGACAGTTGAAGTTAAAAGCTGGCGAGGTTATCACTTTTAAACAGTTCGGATTTTCACGATGTGTGAGTGAAATTTTGATTTGTTGCTTCTCTTTCTTAGGCGCCATTTTGAAGGCTGACGAGCAAATGTCAAAATCAAAATAGAGACATCATTATATACGTAGACACCTACAAAATAAAGGGTTTTAAGGATTTTAAAATGGAATAATATGAGAAATGCGTCAAATTTCTAGTCGACCAAATTTTGATCGTCACAATATGTGGCCGCAACCAGAACATGATGCTCATAATGAAATCACTCAAGAAACCTTTGAATTGCAATTCCAAAATGAACATCTTTTCTAGAACTAGAACACCTCATTTTAGTTCTGTGAGCTGATTATTACTACATTCTTTTGAGTGAGATAACTTTTTATTCTTCTGGAACTATAGGGACATTTCCTATATTCACTGGAGGCATAACATTGATTTGTTTCAACAAACTTGATATTAAATCCCTTATTCAAAAAGAACTCCAAAATTCATGATTGATACAGAACATTTATTATTCAATCAGTCCTCAGTACATAACACTTCAACACACAATTTCATTTCTTATTAGCCTTAGAGACGGATGTTTTGGTCATATTCTATTAAAATAAGTCTTCTTTAAACATACAGGTACGGGTTTTGTTCAAATATTCTAAAAATTGGGTTTATCAAATAGAATGTCTGGATTATAATGGTTTAGGTCAAAAGTGTGCAATAGTGACTGGTGTTCAATCTAATTTGTAAATGTTCTTCCCGGTAACATTTTATGAAACTTGAAAACGACGTAGGCTAGTGCAAAAACTTCCATCTTCATGAACATTCAGGCTTCGCTGAACCTGAACGAATGTTTACACCTCCAGTGCATCACAAAAGAAAGTGTCAGGCTTCAACCCTGCGTCAAAACTTAATCACAAAAGGCCACTCTTCTGACGAAAATTCTTATTCACTTGTTTACTTTCCTCCTCAATCACTCTCTTTCTTTCCTCACAATCTGCTCTCTCTCTCCTCTCTCTCTCTCTCTCTCTCTCTCTCTCTCTCTCTCTCTCGTCGTTATCGATTCAGAAGCAACTGCAAAATGCCTCAAGCTAAAAGAAACATCTCGCAAAAAAAACAACAACAACAACAATCCAGCAGGTATTGTAATCTTGACCACAAACACCGCGCAAAAGACGCAGGCAGGATCCAAAAGCCCTGGAATTTAGCCGTTTTAAAACCCCGCTGAAAGGAATCCCATTAAAAGCGGTCGCGAACGAAGATTATCATGATCAAGAGTCGTAAAGACTCGCCTGCTACCTCTCCGCCGTGTACAAACACATGTATGATGCCCCCAGCTCAGATCCCAGTCATCCATCCATCTCGAGTGCATCATCAAGGGCAGCAAAAGTGCAAAAACAATTTCGACTTAACGAAAATAAATGTCGTTCGAATATTTTTGGCAAATTTTATACATGCTGCATACCCTTATTCTGCGGTTCGTCTCTTGTCTCAGATCCCCATCCAAGGGTACATCGAACATTTGTTCTTATATGACAGACTGTAGCGAACGATTGAAGGGCTCCAAGCAAAGAGAGAGATCCATCTTCTTCATCGTCACATTTCATTGTACTTGATCCCCGCCACCAGCTCCAACCAGCGTCGCCAACTTCTTGAAATCAAAAAAAAAAAACTTCTTCCTACACGACCGTTTGACTTGTACCCAGCGAAATAATTTGATATAATTTGACGTTTGATACATGATCTTATCCCTTTTTCGCACCCTCTTCCCTCTCCGTGTTCAACGCTGGGACAGGAGGACACAAACGGTGGCAACCGTATATTTAATCGATCATTGATCTTGGTAAAATATTTGTAGCTACCAGTGTTTTTCCCCCGTGCCAGGAGAGGCCAACCGTCGAATTCCTGCGCCTCCTTGCGCGAGATGTGATGACCGGAGAGTGTCGTTCGAATTTTTCGTCAATCTCGTCTTCCTTTTCCTCTCGTTTCTATAGCGACGCAGCAGTTGATCATTATGTTATCCTGATCGGGGCCAATCGGAGACGAAGACGGCGGAGTGTCATCGCGTTGTGTGTGTGTCACTGCGCGGGTTTACCTGTTGTATAAATCTTGTAAAAATGTCACATTAGGGATATGAAATTGGCCAAAAACGGTCATTGGGGGAGCGATTGCGATGCTTTGGATCCGTCACGAGAGTTGGCACAAGATTTATGAATTGATTTGCACAAATTTGAAGCCAAATTTATTGCGATTTGAAGTAAGATACGGTTGGTTCTGGGGAAATGTGTTATTTGTTGACAGTGACATTGGGCAGTGGGCAAGATTTATAGATACTATTTCCCACGTTTAGATGATTGATTGGCCGGGACACTGTTGCAGGAAAGGCAACTGATTGGCAGGTTATCGTTTTGTCAACTTTCCGATGATTGGTGAGATATTTACGAAGTTCGCTGCATATGGTAAGGATGGGAATGAGTAACGGGGTTCAATTGATTTTGGTTGTTTTAAACATGAAATTGGCAAATTTGTCCTAGTAAAACAGGATGGCTTCTGTTTGTTACATTTGGTCCAAGCATTTTGACAAATTTGAAAAAATCCTATTTGAAGAATCGGGAATCGAACCCATTGTCTCTTTTTTGTAAGCAATATGTGTGCATTCACTGACTATAAGCTTATTGTACCCAGACCATAATATTTTTGTTTACTGCACAAGTTACATTTAAATCGTCTTTCTGTATTCTTTTGTGTTGTTTGATCGACGGTGCATTTTTTACTTTAGCGTTGTATAATATGTTTGTTAAAAAAATGATCTGCTATTAACGATTGTTACTTTCAATCTTCTCATTCCAGGTAAGACCAGAATAACATATTTCACCAAGACTGCATCCTGAAGTTCCTAATGGTTTGATTATAATGTTAACTTTGACAATTTTCTTATTTTTTTAAAGGATCCATAGTAGAATAATTAGTTTTAATCAGAAACATTTCAGAACCTTGAAACAAAAACGAATTTGAAGCATGAAAATCAAATGCATTTTATATACATATATTTATATACATAGTAGAATACCCCTTATACAATCAACCTACTCTGATTGCTCAGTTGTTGTTTTTTTTTGGTAGATAATGAGCTTATCTTAAAGGCTAACTTCATACACACTACCAAAAAGTCAAATAGTTTAAGTACCCGGAAACCAACGCACGCGAGATTGAGGATTGTAGGAATTGTTAAGGTGAGGATACAAGTATGCCTCAACATGATACTTCGAGAGCACAAGGTTTCATCTTTCACGAAACTCACATTTATGACATCGGTATTCCTTTGTTGATAAGTAAAACAAAGAGACACTGCAAAAAAAAATCAAAATTACTTGCGATGTAAAACGTGTGCATAGTAAAAATATACCAATGTAATGTATAGTCTTCTTTTATTTTGAATTTGAATTCTTGCACAAAACCGGAGCATTGATAAACATGGAAAAATGCGTCTATTTGCATTGATTCATACATGAGTACAGGTTGTATAAACAATCAATCACAGTGCACTCGTTTTTCAATGCGTTATCAAACGAATTCTCACGATCGTGTAAAAGTAAATCTTCTTTGATTGAAATTTATCGAATTGAACTACTTTTATGCTTCTCCTGCCTAGCTGTCATTCTCCATCTATAAGCAGAGGACATAAGAGGACATTTATTTGCAACTGCTGTTACTTCAGCCTGGATCTGGTGTTTACAATTGCCTACGTGATAAATAGTTTAAAACATAATAACTATCGTGTCATTTGCTGCAGATTTTATTGCCGCCTATGAGTTCATTGTCATTTTAGCTGCGAGTAATTGATAATTAAATATTTGGATCTCCCCGGCAAGAAGAATCTCCCTTCGTTTGATTTTTTTGGCAAAATTTAAAAACAAATCCAGGTTTTTTAACGCTTTAACAGAACCCGAATGAAAAGGTCATGCCATGTTGAATGAAACTAAACAGTATCTAGGAATGCATTAGATTTGCATTTTGCAAATAAGTTCTCACTCGTCTTTTATCTCATCTTTCCTAACGTGAAATATAAACTTGAATGTTAAAAAAAAAGATGCAGTCATCTGAAGCAGTTCATGTAAAATTCCTTTGAGCAATAATTACAGGATTCAATTTCCAGGTCATGTTGATTTGAAACCTCGTTGGGTTTTAAAGTTATTTGCATACTCTTTTTATGTGCATGAAATAAGTTAGACAATTACAAAATAATTTTAACAGTGGAGCATAGTAACTTAAATTCTGTTTGTTATGTGAGAGATGACATTTGTGCTTTTAAAGTTTCACGCTAGGGTTTGCTTGTATCGTCACCTTAAAAGAGACGAATCAATCAATTGCAAATATTTCATTTAATTTTACATGAAACTTTTCGCTGAGTTTCTGAATTTTTGTCGTGTTATATTATGTTATTTTGATGGACTCGTTTTATTATTCATAACGAATATTTGAAGTACCTTTAATAGAACATAAGGATGCAGCAGCAAACCATTACGTCGACCTTAACTGTGTGATTTTTTCAAATTGTGTGTCATATACTTTCCATATTTTTTTAGTGTGTACATTGCAATCACTGTAATATTTATAGAGTGAGAACTGTTATATTCACGGTGAATATTTGAGAGTATTAACCGCAAAAAGCACACCGAATAAAACCTATCCTACCCGTAGATATTTCCCTATCAGCACACTTGTTGCAAAGCAGGTGAAATAACTTCAATATGACTCAATTAAGTCACAAACAAGTTGCTGTAATGATATTTGCCAGAAGTAGATACCCTAGTAGCAAAGTTGTAGCCATTCGGTTAAAATAACATAAATATGACTTACTAAGTCATAATCAAATTGCTACAACTACTAATGACCAGAGTGTGCTACTTGAGTAGTTTCCTATCAACATGAGGCTCTAGGGGTGGACAGTAATTTATTGCTAGAACAAAGATAAATGAAGAGAAAGTATTGAAAGTTCCGATTAGCGAAACAGAGCGTTTCCAGTCGAAATGATCTACCGACCAACTTCGAGTGTCTTCGATTTAATTGAAAATTTGTACACACGTTTAACCCACGAAAATAGGTTTTTTTTTCCACTGATGCAAAAAAATTTTGGACTCAAGAGTCAGTTTTAAAAAGGGCGTAAGCATTTCGAATAGTACTTCAATTAATAATTTGTAGCTGGAAAACATTTGGTTGTACGAAAAAACTATCTAAGAACAAGTTGTGGCCCTATGTGTGAAGGTTGTGAAAAAAATATACACTGAAAAAAAAAATTATTCGAAAAAAAAACAAAAACTACCATTAAAATTTAAATATCTCAAAAAACAATCTTTTGATTTTTTTTGTTTTTTGTCTGTGAAAACTTGAAGTTATAACGCAAATTAAAACAAATATTCCAGGATGGAGAAATGTCAGAGAAAAAAGTTTCTAAAACATCAGCTTTTGGTGTGTTTCCCAAAATTTTTATATTTGCTGAAATAAACGTATTTTGACGATTCAATCTGATTTTCAATATATTTTGAATTTTTTGAACTTGTGTGATAATCTTCGTAAGAGCATCCGTTCTCGGGATATTTTTGATTTTATTTAATCATGTTCGAATAATATGCGAAATTACGACGTTTTCGTGAATTATTTGCGTTTCTCTAGTAACCACAACACGTTTTTCGAAATTTTTGTTAAGTTTCCTCTCTTGAACAGCAATTGGATAATAATTGGATGAACGGTTCAAAAGATATGGGGTAAAATGGTTCAAACAGTATTTTTTTAAATTTTGTTTAACATATGCCTTTTTTGCTTCTTATTGTATACCTTATACATTGTGTGTAAAAACATGAAGCTCTAATGTCAGTTTTGGAGACAACTATAGGATGGAGAGATCTGAAGTGAAATAAAGGTCAACTTTTAAAGCATTTTTAAAATCTCAACTATTTGCCATAATAAACGTGTTTCGATGTTGCAGTATATTTTCAGCAGAAAATACGGCCTTTTCATAAATTATTTGCGGTTCTCCAGCATCACAAAAATACCTCTTTTGAAATATGCTATTAGTTTCCCACAACTCACTCTTAGCCAGCAAGACGATTCTATAAACAGCATAAGAAGTAGGAGAAAATGATTGAAAAATCTGTTCTTATATTTTAGTTTACTTGTATTTCCAATTTATTATGCGCATACTAAAATACATATACTGTTTCTACATTAAGATAAGTTAAGAGAAGTTCCCTTTTATTTGACATGTTTATATATACTATGAAGGCTTTGCCTCTATCTGATGATCTGAACGCGGAACAAAAGAGTGATATTTTTGTATACCAGTAATAATTTAAGTTTGCTGAAAGATATCGCTCCATTCTGTAACTCCCTGTTCATAGTCTTCGTAAAATAAATTTCATAAAATACACATTTTCGTTAAGCAATCACCATTTTTTTTTTGATTGGCCCAATTATATAATTCTTTCACACTTGTTATTGGGTGTTCATGTCCTTTAGCTATACTTGCGTTTCTTGTCATTCGTTTTAATGTGCCATCAATTGCACCGCATGGCCCCTTGCCATGGAAAGTAGCGAAAAAATGCTCATCGCTATCATACTCAGTTTCTGCGAGTTTCACTTTGTTTAAATGTAATCGACACAAATCACAGATTGATAAAGACGTTTCCAACGGAATTCGGCAGTTCATTAATATTAGCCCGTGAATAATGCTTCGTTTAATTTACGAAGCTTTACCGAGCACCGTGTTTTAGGAAAGGGTTTGCAACACTTCACCTTATTGAATTCCATTTTGAAATTATTATTGAACTTATTAACACTCAAAACAAATTTGTTACTGATGCTTTCCGAGAGGTGGAACGAATTATTATACCAAGTACAGGTAGTTTTAGATTTCTAGGTATACTATCGGCAATACCCAGCCGCGAGCTACCCAACGGACGAGTTTTTCAAGCTACTGAAAGACTTTGATGCTACCTCAAATTCAGGCTTGGTCCAACATTTGAACAATACAGATTAAAAACTGTAGAAGACCCACAGCGCTGACGTCGTTGGTAAAATATATTTTCCTGGTTTTTACGTTGTTTATATGTGACAGTTATGTACCCGGCATGTTTGCGTGTGAGAACAAGACGAACAGTAGCGCTATGCATCATCTATAGTTTATAATCTGTTTTATTTGAACCGGTCATTCAATCATCTTGTGGTCAAAGAGAGAGTAGTGTAAAATTTATTCTACGTTTCGAAAAACGAACTGTTGTTGTTGGAGAATCCAGCAAAAACTTCTGAAAAGGTCGTATTTTCGAAACTTATTCGAGTATGATAAATTATATCGCAAATATCTCGAGAACAGATGCTCTTACGACGGTCATTCGCAAACGCTTAGAATTTAAAAAATACTTCAAAAATCAGATTATATAATCAGAATATGTTTATTCCCGCTCATATAAAATTTTTGAGAAATTGATGTACTGAAAACTTATTTTCGTTACATTTCTTTATCCTGAAATCTTTGCTAAAATTTGCGTAATAACTTCAAGTTTTCACAGTCAAAGAGTAAAAAAATAAAAAAATTGTTTCTCGAGATATTTAGAATTTCCGATTTTTTTCCGATTTTATTTTCTCAGTGTATATTTTTTTCACAACCTTCACACATAGGGTCACAACTTGTTCTTAGACAGTTTTTTTTTGTACAACAAAAGGTTTTCGAACTACAAATTATTCATTGAAGTGCTATTCAAAATCCTTACGCCCTTTTTAAAACTGACTCTTGAGTCACAAAAATCTATGTTAGCGCGAAAAATGCTCAATCTCCTAAGCCAAACGCGTTTGCAAAGTTTCATTCAAACGAAAAAATATCGAAAATAATTTTCCACATTACCAGGTCGTTTTGCCTGGAAACGCTCAACAGCAGGCTGTGAAATTGAATGATACAAGTTGACAACGAGCGGAGGGCATTTGAACGGTAGTATACGATCGGGCGGTTAATCTTTTACCAAGCTACCCCAATCTTTACCAAGATGCTGTAACCAATTTCGACGGTTATGTTCTGCTTGGGTAGGGTAAGAGTATTACAGTGTTACAAAATGTTGTAGGAGGTCAAAATCTAACAGTTTTTTTCATACATCATGTTGAGACTAGCTTCATACGTCATAAAGCTTCTGCAATGAGCTATCGCTAAACATTCGACTACCTTACCTTAGATGTTATGGGATTACACGTTTCTACTACGTGTGTTACACTGCTCGTTGGGCGTTGAACGAATCGTTAATTTTGTGAATTTATGTCAATGAATGCAGAATTACAAAATTCCTGTAAATAGGATATAACGGGGTATATATTTTAAATTAAGATCAATATAACTATGCCTTACATTTAGTTGTTCAATTGAGTTGCCTAACCGATTCAATCAATAATTATTTAGTATATAGTGTAAATAGGCATACCGATGGGGATTATGCTATTCACTTTAGCTTTTCTCAAAGCTGGTATGCTGGTCACTTAGCAATGCTTTGTAATCTTCAGGTATAGGTAGCTAGTTTTTATAGGTCACTTAGGTAGTATAAGATAGAATAGGTATTTTTATGTTCTCACCTTAAGCTAAGTAGATTTAGAGATTTGTAGTTTTAAATCCACCGGAATCACAAGTAGAAAGTAAGTTTTTACTGCTGAACATCTGATTTTGATATGAGTAATATAATATAGATTATAAGCATTTGGTGATAGGAAACAACTCAATGATCGCACTTCAATTCGATCAATTGCCGGTTTGTTTACCATTTGTCGCTCGTTCCACTCACCGTTGCCCCTTTTTGTGACTTTTTGTACGCTTGACGATCCTCACTCCACGGCCTGGGTGTGGACATAATTTATCGTTAGCGTTAGCTGTAGGAACGTTGGGGCTCGTTGGCTCACAAGGCGTGGCGGGATCAACACTGCTTGATGGATTTAGTCAGAACGGATTGAAGCAAAAGAACGGCTTCTTGAATAGAAATAGTCGAATGTTTAACCTAGCGCTCGTCACGGATTTATTAATAGGACAAAGTTACATTAGACTGTTGAACCACTGACTCATTTAGGCCTTTCTGCTGGAATTTGAAATGCCAATTCCACCCATTTTTGAACAGTTTTCAAATCAGAGCTAGACTTAAATCAGGCTTATTATAATGTGCTGACTGAAGTATTTTATCAAACGGACTGATTAATCCTGGAATTACCACCGAACATTGATGAAGCCGTGAATCATTTTTCCGTAATATGAATGAATCATGTTCCAACACGTAGACCTGTTTCAAAACCACCTTGGGGGAATGCTCTCAATCTCAAACGGATTCGATCGAGACAATTTCGGAGCTCTCTCAGAACCCGTTCCCCATTCTCCAAGTAACAATTCGCACATGCCAGCAACAACTATCGACTCTATAACCGATTTCTGTTCAAACGTCACTGTCTACGTACACAAGACAATCTCCGGAGAAATCCTAAACAGTTTTGGACTTTTGTGAAATATAAACAGAAAGCAAATGGCCTGCCGTGTTCCTGAGAAATGATGTTGCTCGTTCATCTTCAGTCAATTGTGAACCTTTTTCCACCCACTTCAAAAGTGCATTCAACACTGCCATCTCATCTTTTCAACAAGCAGCAAACAGAGCTTAAGTTTATAAAAATAAATGTGAAATAATTTGGAATATATAAATATTTTAGACCTATTACATAACACCTGATGAAAACAGTCACCCGTAATTAAGCCGTGTTATGTCCTAGATTTAGAAATGCTTTAGAAAAATCTCGAGAATATTCCGCATTTGACGAGATCCTAGTTGCAGAATATTCATACTATCGAACCATAAAGAAACTATATTTTCTTTGGCCTCTTATGCTACCATAACAATGTATAATACTAATCAAATTGTGACATTTGTGGAACATCTCCTGGAATTGTTATCGTTGAGTTTACGTTTCAAACAGTTAAGGTGAAACTGGAGGGAGTCTTTTTTCCATATGATTATAGGTTAGATTAGTAATCACTTCACGATTTTTGAGACTAAAAATCACAAGCAAAACAAAACAAACAACGCTGAAATTGCTAACCAATGGATGCTCCAGTGGTCCACGCCTGAAGTCCTAATAGTATTTGAGGTTTGTGCTCAGAACTCGGTGTGCCTTGAACTCGGACTTGCAAGTATTGTATTGCATTTCAATTAATATACAAGCAACGTTCACCAAACGGGTGTCTTGGAGACATCTTTTCACATTCATTTCAACATTTTCCGTGATAAGGTGGAGTATCACTTTGGAAGCGGACTCATTTCCATCAATCTTCGTTATAACTTAGCTGTGTTTGAATAAAACGACCTGATTTCTTGTACGTGATTATTGTATGTGCAAATTCATGCTATTTTCAAAATCTGCTACGATTAAAGCCAGGAAAATTGTCGACTGTGAGAATTGTATCAGATTGATTTCAACTTTTATGATCAATTCAAAACGATTGCTTTTGTTTGTCCGAAGTTTTATTATTTGCAACTTGGTCAATACAAACTTCATCCTATGTAGCAGGAAATGCATTTCTGCATTCCCGCACCACTGGCCACCATTCTGCACACCTCATCTACAGTAGGTAAGACTCACTCTTAATTTCAAGTAGGTATGTGAACCTATAAATCCCGCTGATCATTCCTCCTCGGTGACACACTACTGGTCGTTTGGCTACGCCACGCCGTTAGGAGTCCGGAAGGCGGCGTAAATCTTGCACTCGCAACCTAACACCTAGGTTATTTATTGTTTCTAATAAATTTCTTAGAGCTCGGCTTGATGTGGTGGCGGCCGTAACTCCCGTGGCTGAAAATGAGAAGAAGCTGAGCTGATTTTCCCGTAAATGGATTCTCCTTGCGGCACCGGCAGAGCACACCGCATGCCGCCCGATTTTCTGTGCTGTTGGTTGTCAACGAGCTCAGCATCAACCGAACAGCCGACCAACGACGACGACCGGGCTAGAGACCTACTACTCGGGAATCAACACATTATTATAATTCTCTCTATATCATCGTTTCGTTAATATTGTTATTATTCTTATTAATGCTGCGCGCCGGTTGGTTTTTCATGGCTCGATGCTGCTCCAGATCCTGCATCCTCGAGAATCAGAGTCAGCATGTAATGATTTAAGACGGGTTTGCGCGCCTTCCTATGAAGGCTGCTGCAGTATCTGAAGCGTGGAGAGTCTTTAAGGAATATTATAAAAATCCGTTGATGTATTCTCCGAAGGAGGAGTAATGATTGCGAATCTGCAGCTGGGTCGTGTATTCGATGGAACCATGCGGCTTACCTGTTTATGTCGTCGTTTTTTTTTCTCCTGCTGGTGTCGCCGTACATATAACCAATGCTTCAAAACCGCACACTGTTGTCGAGTACAAGCGTAATCTCGTTTGCGAAGGTTGGTCTCCTATGCGAAAAAGGATTTACGCGAGCGCTAAAAATTCCACCATTTCTGTGACGCGAACGAGCAGTAATGGCTTCTCGTCCTATCTCTCTCTCGTCCTCACACAAGCCCCAGCCCCTTTTCGCAGCGGGTGACGAAATGGCTTTCACTCATCCGTAGCGCCAATATGCTAGCAGAAGCTATATCTATACAGCGAGGAGGCACCCTTGGGACCGGCCGGTAGCAAAGTGGCTCGATGGCCATCCTCTTTGGGGTGACAATTTACCTCAACGGTGGTTTACAGCTGCCTGGTGGAAATGTTCGTGATTTGCAAACCACGGCGGCAGCGGAAGCAAGATAAAAGATGTCACCGCCATCGTTATTATTTTCCACACTAACTTCGTCACTTCGACGGCAGTGTCGTTCGAGGATTGAGAATCAACGCTTTAAAGAGGCCAGTTGTTAGGCTATCTTCTTAAATCCAACCCTCACTACGCCGCTGCTCGGCAATGAGTAACACATGTTTGCTAGTTGCACGATAAACCGTCGTTGCGAATTAACACATCAAAGGCTAAGGCGTGTTATTGGAGGGGGTTTTAAACGTGTTTATTTGCCTTAATATACACGACAGTTCCGATAAAGACCAAAGGCAAGCTGCGCAACACTTTTGCTGGTACAATAAAGCTAATTGTTCGAGATTAGCCTCCAGGGTGGAATCAGTCTAGCTAACTCCAAAGCACAACCAACAGTTGTCAAAACCCCTGAGATGCATAATGTGATTACGTGCTGCAGCCACTCATTTGTGATATCGATCTTGAAACGTGCCGCGTGACTAACGAGTAACGCGCATTCACTCTGCCCAGCGGATTAACCCCCCACAAGCAGGTTACAGGTGGGCCGCGAGCTTAATCCATTCTCCGCCTTATTTTCGCAGACGATTTTTCGTTATCAGATATTCCGAGCCGATAGGACCGACTAATCGATCCAACAACACCGCCAGGCATAAACATTAATCAGCCCGACTCGAACTTCATCGTCGTCGTCGTCGTTGTCGTCGGTGATTTGAAAGCTGAGGTTTCCGAGATTATCTTACGACGATCAGTGGAAAAAAAAACCGACGACGGTGACGATCGAAATGACAGTGAAGTGCCAAGGCAATTGATTTATTGGCTACCACATTTATTGGGTCCCAAATTTGTCAGCAAATCTCGCGCGAGAGTCAATCAGTTCAGCTTGTAGGTTTGAAAAGAGCTGATTTTGATGGGGGAATAAATGGGTGGGTGGGTTTATCTGAGATTAGTTTTTTTTGGAAGAAAGCATACGAGGAGTTGGGGGTAACTCTTAAGAAAGGTTAGGTTTTGTTATATTGAATTGAGAAAATCTGGGATTGTATAATTGGGACAGTAAAATTAATGATGAAAATTATGAAAATAATATTACGACTGTGCAACAGAAGCGCTGTGAATTCAGCATAAGCGGAAGTTTGTTTCATGATCTCAAAGTGAACAGCTCAACTGATCTTAGAAGGAGCGGATCGACTCTGGTTGTTAATCTCTGTGGTTACGACGTGTATTTTAGTGCCATTTCTGCGAAGACAATACGTATGCGCGAAGTATTCTTTCACCACATACGTAAAGCAGAATCCGTACTCTACATTAGCTGAAACTTATTGACTTGGTTCGTTTAAAAAAATTGTTATCAGAACTGTGGTCGCTGATGTATTTTTCTCCTTTTGTTTTGATACAAATTTCCAAATTAAAATTCTCTAGGAGTACAAGCAATGATTAAACGTTATGTCAATCTGTACTTTGAAGCTCAGATTATTTGATTCGATTCATTACTTTTATTCAGATCCAATCCTAATTTTTTTCTAGGCTTTAGAGGTACATCCTAACCAGAAGATCTACAAATCTTAGATAAATAATTTAAACCAAGGTTAATCGAACATTTAAAGCTTCTATCGCTTATAAATCACATTCCTCCAGTTTCGGTCTAGCTGAACCAGCATTTCTCATAATTCATGTGTTGTATTGAATTATTTATACATATTTACTTTTGAGAATCGAGTTACTATTTCCGAAAAAATCATCACCAAGAGCTGTCTCATTTTGATCATTTCATACTGCAATCTTGTTCATTGTATGTATGTGTACTATACCAAAGCTTAATAGGCAGCGGTTGGTTCTGTTATTTATTTTTTTTCATTCTTGTAGAGCTTTTCAACCACTGCGTCCAATACTTACGAATATTGTTGTATGACCCAGATTTAATTTAGTGCTAATCAAGTATCCAACCACAACTAACATGTGGTAGACATTGGTAGATGTAGCACACAATCCCAGTTAGGCTCGACTCGTGTTATAAAGCCTAATACCCTACTGGGTTTGCTTTGCTAAACTTCGATAGGCTCAAGTAACCCTTTTCCAAATATTGACCTTCTTTGATTGCATAGTGCTACACAAATGCAAAGTAGGGTAACGGGATGTAATGTCAGCCTAGCTCCTTCATTCGGCCTATGTACCAAAAATGTCATTAATTCGCCGATAATCAACAAAATTATATTCCTATCAGGATGACCGATTTATTTCAAAGCAGTTGAGACATTATTAATCAATTAATAGTTGCTCACTTACGCGTAATTTTCGATTTCCTCAACTTTTTAGACAATATGACTTTACTGGTTAAGCTGAACAGATTATCTACACGATCTTCGAATGAGCTTAATTTGCAGAAATTGAACCTATAAACCGAATAATACAGCCAAGATGTACAGAAAATAGTCACACGTTATTAACTAACAGATCACATAGGTAAAATAACAATGATTTAACAAGAAAACCATAGACCTAATGTTGGGAACATATTTTTTTCCACGTTCCCAACTATGGCCTGTTATATGGAAAGCGTAGTAAAAATGTTGTTATTGGTAAAATTTACAATATAAATGTCTGAGTTTCGTTTGAAAGTTTTCCATATGGCTCATCTTAACACAAACTAAAGGAACAAAATCTGTGTAGAGTGAATTATATTGTTTTGATTATCAAATGGTCGCTAAATCATATGTGAAAATCACTTAAGTGTTTCTTATCAGTTTTAGTATAGTTTGATTTATGAAATTGTTTGTTGGGTAGAGCGAATACAGCTGGAAACGCATTGAATCAGAAAATCAGAAAAAAAAATCGTACGAAGACAACATTTAATAACAAATCTGTCGAATGGGACGAACTTGCATCCATGAATAGACCCAATTTGGCGCTTATAGACCGACATTACATCCATATCCCTCGAAAGTTTCTGACTTTATAAAATGAGTTGTGTATCTTTTCGAGATACATACTACCAAATGGCATATTGAACATATCTAAGCAAGTGTATAACTAGTTAAATATCGCTTCCAGCTCAAATACTTTACGAGTTATAGTTAAAAATGTAATCGATTGATGCATATTAGGCTGAGTCAAGGGACACATACCCTATATGTTCGGCTGTTTCATTTTCAATTTGACAAAAACGACATTCGGATGATTCGATTTTTCCAATTTTGTTTAAGTGATGCTTACTAGGACAGTGACCAGTCATCAGACCAGTTACTACCCTTCGATCAGCCCGAGTCTTTGCTGCACTAGGTTTTATGAACCCTTTTGCTTGCCGGCATGTATCCGTGGCATTCCAGTTGGATTCTACCATGGACATTTCCCAGGTTTTAAGTTTCATTCTCAACTTACACTCAAGTACACCACAAGAAGGTTCAGGACCAACGAATCTTGAAGCAGAGCCTTGTCGTGCTAGTCTATCAGCGTTTTCATTTCGTTCAATACCACAATGACCGGGTACCAAGGATAATATAACCTCGTTCCTACTAGCCTGTTGTTGCAGCGAAAGAATGCATTCCCACACTAGCTGCGATAGACACGTGAATGACTTTAGCGCATTTAACGCTGCTTGACAGTCCGAAAATATACAAACCTCCAAATTTCCTTTTGATGCATAAATTTTCACATTCTATTATGGCTTAATTCTCTGCTTGAAATACAGTAGGACTACCCAACAAACATCGGTGTCGAATAACCGCTTGTTCAAACAAATTTGGAGAAGTTATTCAGCTTTCTATAGAAGGAAAAGCAGAACAACTTCTCCAAATTTGTTTGAACAAGCGGTTATTCGACACCGATGTTTGTTGGGTAGGTATGACCTTGGTGATCGTGGTATAGGTATGACCTTGGTGATACCAGAGCCCAGAACCCCGGCTCCGGTATTCTCCCCCATCTTGGACCCATCCGTATAAACAACAATAAATCCTGGACGTGTGCTAGGCCAACCAGACTCCCATACATAGCGGCTTGGTTTAACCACTTTGAAGGGAACAAGGTAGTTTGTCTTCGTTGGCATCCAATCTTCAATTGTTTTCAAATCTGAGTTAAAATTGAAGTCCTTCAGGATTTTCAGATGTCCTATCAGATCTCCATCTAGTATTCTGTTGTAACAAATAAACAGCAGAGCACTTTTTGCTGCTTGTAATTTAACAAATTGACGTAAAGGTAGTATATTGAAGAGGGCATCCAAAGCAACTGATGATGTACTTTTCATTGCCCTTGTCATTGATATATAGACGATTCTTTGTAACTTAACTAACTTCTTTTGAGCGGTTACCTCATTTGTTTTGGGCAACCATACCAAATAAGCATAAGTAATTTTTGGTCGGTATATAGACCATGCGTGTCTTGCCTCATCTAAGTTCTGTTTTTCTTTCAAATAAGGGATCGATCCTTGGCTAGTCTCAATTCTCTTTTATATTCAGTTAGTTTACACAAAAATTGCCGAGGTTTACCTTCACCCGCACTGAAAAAACTATCCATGCAGCATCAATCATAGTAACCCATGAGTCAGCAGACAAAAGTTGACAGCTCTCTCAGTCGAACTCTAACCGAACTCTAGTGAAGCAACTCCGTTCGGAAGTGTGCGCGTTCAAAGAACGGCACCCCGCCGCGTTGAAAACGGATATTGCGTGGCACTTTGTGGACGCCAGATACGCCCGTTCCGGCATCTACAACATCTTGGCACTATTAGACAACAATTAGAGCATAGAAGGAAAGCCCGGTTCCGGACGGCGGACGACCCTGAGCGACAAGAAGCTCCAAAGGATGCTAAAGAAGAAGACCGAGGAAAAAGTGGCTACGTAGCTGCATGCGCTTGGCCGGGAGGTCGGTTCAACCGGCCAAACAGTGAAAAAGTACCTGGCGAACATGAACATGCATGTCAGGAAGCGGAAGTCACGTCCACTGGTTTCGGAGCTGCAGCCAATGACGCAGCGGCAGCGGCTGAATAAGATGGTCATTTCGATGTTCCCGGTGAATCGCGACGTGGCGTTGGTGTTGGACGACGAGACCTATCTCACCCTGGATGGCAACGACTGGCAGGGCACTTCGTATTTTACTTCCCCCACGAAGAAAGTGAGCTCCAAGGTGAAGTTCATTTCACACACCAAGTTCCCCAAGAAGGTGCTGCAGTGCCTGACAATCAGCGAGAAGGGGATGTCAAAGCCGCTCTTCTTTCGCTCCGGACTGGCCTTGAACGGGGAAATTTATAGTACGAAATGACTGCCGGAAGTTGCGTCGTTCATCAAAAAATACCATAAGGGCGAAGACGCGGTGTTCTGGCCAGATCTGGCGTCGGCCCACTACTCGAAGCGAATCTTGGAGGAGATGGAGCCGCTGAATATCGATGTGGTACCCAAGTCGGCGAACCCACCCAACGTCCCCCAGCTGCGTCCCATCGAGAAATTTATCAAAAGCAATTATCTGTCTTAGCTTTTTTTATCACCATCTTTAAAAGGCCCTTTTTTTATGCAAACGTTACGGGCAAAAGCAATCAATCCACGTGTGGAATGCGAAGCTGAATGCAGCATTGAAGAAGCTGGGGCTGAAATCTTCGAAGTACGATCCGTGCCTTTACTTCAAGATTCAATATGGCAAGATTCTCTTTGTTACTATCTACATAGACGACCTGATGCCGTTTTCAAACGATGATGCCTGGAAAGACAAAATAAAAACGAAATTGAGCAACAAGTTCCGGATGAAGGAACTTGGACCGGCTAGAAAATGTCTGAGAATCCAAATCACCAAAACGAATGATGGCATCGCGCTCGATCAAGAAGCGTACATTGAGTCGCCCTTGCTCGGTTCAAAATGCAACATTCCAAAGCCTTTTCAACATTAGTGAAAACTGGTATTTAGCTAAACAAAGAAATGTCACCGAAGACCGAGGAAGAAGCCGAACAAATGGCAAAGGTACGTTACCAGAAAGCTGTAGGGTGCTTGAAGTATCGTACCCAATGTACCAGGCCCTGATATCCTGCTTGCTGTCAACCAGCTTAGTCGGCACATTACGAAGCCAGGAAGGAGTCATTGGCAAGCAGTCAACCACCTGATGCGGTACCGCATAGGGACATCATCGATGAAGCTGCAGTAAATACTCCAGAACAGCGAATGTGGAGATAATTGGCAATTTTGATGCCGATTGGTAGTCGTCGTGTATGTAAATCCATCCTGCTGCAAGAGGCAACCAACCGTGGCTTTAGCGACCTCTGAGGCAGAGTATATGGCTTTGTATTCAGCGGTACAGGAGGCATCCTGGTGGCAAGGACTCGTGTCACAATTTTGTGAAAGGCAACCGATTCAACTGTACTGCGATAACCAGATCACAATCTGTGTTGCCAAGAATGGTCGGTTCACTCCAAGGACCAAGCAAATAGACATCCGGCATAATTTCATCCATAATGCTCTGAGCCGGAAGATCATCACACTGAATTACATCAGCACAAAACATCAAGTAAAGGGTGTAGCGTTAAAAATCCGAACACTCGAAATTCGTTCCCAAAATTCGATTTTTTATCTGATTATCACCAAATTTCCAGGAAGATTTCATGACACCCAAATGCATCAGATAAAATATTAATCCTTAGTTTTGATGGCCACAGCCTTCAAATGCTGAAGTTTCTTCAAAATGAACACTGTCAAAATCAGTCTAATTAAAATTATAACAAGTCGAGACATTCTAAAGCTTGTTACCTTAAAAAAAACAAGCTGTCCCCTAATCAATCGCCAATTCAATCCATAAAACTTCCCCGACGAAACATCGTTAATCCACTCGGATCACCCAGGGCGGACTCATCCGTCAAACTCCCCTGTCGAAAACCCAACCGAAATGTAATTGAGTACTACCATGCTAACAAATGGCAAATAAACTTGACATTTATTATCATCAAACCGTCTTTTCCCAGTGTGTATGTGTGTATGTCTGCCCTGAACATTGCGCTGCATTTTGGTCTGCCTTCTGCCAACAAACGTTTCCCTCGCCGTGTCGCTTACCATTTTCCCATCACTAGACACTGGCTGTTGTGTGAAGAACTTGGCTGGTCGACGGCACGAGTCGGTGTCAGTTGCCCTGGCTGTCCGTCGTCGTCGTCGTCCTCGTTGTGTACATTCACAGTTTTTGTGCGTCTTCCTCCGCACCACCGACCATCATCAGCGTCGATTCACTCCGGCGCGAAGAAAGATAGCAAAGGCAAGGAGTTTCCTTTTGTTTTTGTTGCCTTAACTCCCCCACTAGTCAACAGCGCACAGAACAACTGTTTTCGGAAGAAGAAAATGTGTAAAGTGTACCCCACATGGCATGAGCGTCGTCAATATTTTCAACAATAATTTTCGGTGGGATGGAAACTTCCTTGCATTCTGCATCAATATTTCCAACCGTTATGTGTTTGAGAATTGCCAATATTTTCGTCGGTATGATGACCGCTTAAAACACAGCAGAGCCAAAGTGGCAAAAGAGTGGATTTGCACCAGGCTTGGTCTGACCCGGCGACCGGAACTACATGTCAATTTGATAAAGTTTTTCTCTTCCTTGTGGATTTCTCTCCTCTTCCGTCCCTTTCGTCAATTGCCATTGTTTTTGTACTGTTATCGTGTTTTTTTCCTTCTTCTGTAGGTTCGCTTTGTGTGCACTCTCTTATTGCGCTACGCAATGCAGTTTTTTTTTTTTTTGAAGTATTTATCCACAGGGACAAGGTTGGGTGACAGCCTCGAATGGAAGTGTGGTGATAGTGTCTACACTCAGTGGGGCGATAAGGCACTCGTTGGGTAAATAATGCATTCTAGTTGGGCTGGTTACCCTCGTTTCTTCACTGTTGTAACAGTTTTGTGAAACTGTCAATTCTGGCAGTGATTGCTGGGTGTCGATGTTTTAACAACACCATCAAACGTGACGAAATTGAAAAGAGTTATTTTTTTGTTCAAACAACCGAATGGTTGTTAAAAGTGTCTAATCGCTTTGGGTCAGCCCTAAAAAATACAGAAAGACAAGAAAAACCACCAAACCGTCTGCAAGATTTATGGCCCAGCAACGTCAAATATTTCGCTAACTGCTCAATTTTTCTGCCCTCAAACGATTCAAATGAAAACACGAGGCTATCACTGTTTCCGTCTCGAATATATCAGTCGGAAAGCAGTCTTCATCACTGTCAGACTCAGAGCATCATTTCATCATCAGGTAAGGCGAGCCATGATCTCGGAAAAGATTTAAACCACCAGGAACAGTAGCACCATAAACTCGGTGAAGCACATGTCCAACCGAGCTTCTTCGGGGCTACTGGTTTCAGACCCTGCGAGAGACCACAGAGTGCAACATTAAATGCATTCTAAATACACACAACAAGTTTTTATGCGACCACCACAACCGCGTGCTGTTTGCGTCATTTTTTTTTTCTGCTGGCTGTTGTTGATCTTTTCGCCTTATTCTGGTTTCTCTGCAGCTTCCAATTTACACATGTTCCGCCATTCCTTGCCGGGCTGGGTTCTGGGTATGATGGGATTCCACCTTCTATCGCCAATCCGATCCTACATTGAAACCCTTTTGTCGCAATGATGATGTATGCATCGTACAACAAAAAATAATTACAAATAAGACGACTATTAACTGGATTTCGTGAAATTAAAAGCCAACACCAGCAGCACAACATCGCCGATGTCAACTGCGAATGTTGCGTTTCGCTTGCAATGAAGGCAATGTGTGATAATTCGATTATTTATCAGAAGCGGCAACAACGGTGCACGTATGGGTCGTGGCGAAATGTTCGCACATTCCTGATTCATTACATGCTAAGCTATTGAGCATCATAAACCTCATGCAAATTTTGCATCAAATATCAGTATCAAGCTTTTTGAGGGAAGTTCGTTGTAAAATATACGTCTTGCCACTAAAGCATGCTGAGCATACACAGAAAAAGAGATTTATAGACGCGTAAAAGTCCACTCATTACTTAGTCAAAGCGTAAACAACCTAATTGTTTGTAATCTTTCGAGCAACAGACCTGATTTAGGTGACATCTGGCTTAAAGTGACATTAAAATATCCCATGAATTTATGCCAAAACTAGCATTCCAGCAATGTTATATGTATGTAAAAAGGCATTTACACCGTCTGCAACTCGAGGTTGTGCAGGCTGTACATTAAACAAAGAGCGACTTACAACGGACACCTTAAAATAACACCCAGTGGACCAGATTGGACATTTTCCTTTTGCGAAAAGTTCCACAGGCTTTAGCGGGAATCGAACCCTCACTTCATGGCAATCGCTTGAACGACGAGAGACGCCGCTAACCGTTTGACCACGAAGCCCACAATGTATGTGTATATATGCATATTGATTCATTTCCATCGGTTTGTTGAGTCATGTTCAGCCCAGATTAATCGACCAATACATACTTTCCGCTCAAAGACTCTAAGGGCATGGTAATTCTCAGCGTGGTACTTGCCTGCCTTTCAGAACATGAGTTACGTGATAAGAAATCCATCTCATTTGAGTAGGATGAATTGCGAAGTAATGAATTTAGTATCTCGGACAACCAGAAGTCGTACAACAGTGCTCAGATATGATCGTTAATTCCCATATTTTAAGTCGAAATTTCAGTTAATTGTGGCCTCTATCATATTATTTTTAAAGTCAACTTGTAAATAGTGCAAGTTAACGACTTATAAAGAGCTTATCGAAAAGAAGTAAGCAACATTGAATTTCGAATAAAAGAGTAAAAACAAAGCATATTTTGACCTTACTCTTCGACTTATTGGAAAAAGATAACCCTTTGTTGCATTTCACTGTTTATGTTAATAAAAATCTTAGTTTCTGTAAAACGCTCGCACTTTGGACTTAAAATTCTTCATTCAATTCTCCACAGTTGCTTTTGTGACTTTCCTAGTGGCTATTGTTCAGATTTTCTGGAACTCATGCATGTTTTGAAACGCTGCACAGTGGCACAATTCTGAAAAAAGACGGTCAAAAATATTTTCACCTTCTTGTCTTCATTTTATCGACTAGGTGTCTTCAGAAGAGTTGCTCAAAATGTTGTTCCGCATCTTTTGAAAAAATACGCCTAACCTTTCATAAGAGCTTAACTACATTTTCAAATTCTATCTTTTTCCAGCTACGATATAACGGGTTACTGTTTTTGACAAAGTTGTACAACAAGTAATTTTAAGAAAAATTGCAGAAAACATTAAGTTTCCAGAGCCTAACGTTAATGAGATATAATTGGTTTTCTTTCAGCACTATCTTAAAACCGTTTTTTTTCCAGATAATTAGTACTCTATTCAAATTTGACGATTTCAATATGTTTTAAGAAATTGTAAGAATTATTGATGTACACATTTTTGCTGAATACACCAATGCTCACATTGGTGACCCCATTTTGATAAATGGTGATTCAAGTGTCTGTGTGACATCACAATCAACCGCCTCAAAAAGGGTGGGCGGGTCCTGGCGGGGTCTAAAACAGATTGTATTTGAAAGATTATCCTATGAACTAGTATTCCTGAAATTTTCAGCGTTAGGTACTGAAGGGTACCTAGTAAAATCTCAGTTTGAAATAGTACAGGTTATAAGCCAATTCCATATTTCGCGTGTGACGTAATATTCAGCAAACTAAAAAAAAAAAGTATATGCGGGTCCTGGAGGCGTCTCAAATCGATTGTGTTTGTAAGATTATCTTATGAACTAGTAAACCTGAAATTTTCAGCGTTGGGTACCAAAGGGTGCTCTACAACTTTGTCGAAGACAATAACCCGTTATCTCGTAGCTGGAAAAAGTTAGAATTTGAAAGTGTAGTTAAGCCCTTATGAAAGGTTAGGCGTGTTTTTTTCAAAAGATGCGGAATATCATTTTAAGTAACTCTTCTCAAGACACCTAGTTGATAAAATTATGACAAAAGGGTGAAAATGTTTTTGACTGTCTTTTTTCAGAATTGTGTCAATGTGCGCTGTACCCTTCTTCCGCAAGTGCCGCTTGACAATCGCCCAATACCGTTCAATTGGCTGAAGATCTGGTCAGTTCTGCGGATCGTTTTTCACAAATTATATATTATTGTTTGCCAACCACTGAAGAACCGACTTGGCTTAGTCAGCAGAAGCCAAATCCGGCCAGAAAAAAAGGAGGAACCTTATGCTTTCTGTACAGTGGCAGCAATCTCTTCTTCAAACATTCTTCTTTGTACACCTTGGCGTTAATTGTACCCTTCGTAAAAAGGATCGACGACCGCAAATTACCGGTACAAACCACTTGCCAGACCCGTACCTTCTGTCTTTCAAACTCTTCCATCGTCACCGTGGTGTCAGCGTCGTCCAGGTCCTTGTCCACTGATTTCGTATACTGCGGTCCGGGCAGCGCTCGCGAATCTTCCTTGGTGTAGGATTCGTCGTCGTTCAGGATGCATCCGTCTTTGTTCTTCAGAATCCGTTTATTTAGTTTTTGCGCTCTGGTTTTGTCCCGAGCTTGCTGCTCCAAATACTTTTTCGGTACCTTCTTTTTCTTGTACAATTGCAGGGTGTTCCGAGCTTTGATCCGTTGAATCATCCCGATGCTGGTGTTGAATTGCTTGGCCAAGTTCCGCGTCAATGCCGATGGGTTTTACTTTATGTACTCAACCACTTTCAAGTCCCGGCCGGATTGGTTGGACCCCGGTTTCCTGCCGGATTGGGGCAAATCTTTCACGGAAAGGGTCTCACTGAACTTTTCGATCTCATTTTTGATACTGGTGTGGTTCACTTTCACCCGTTTTGCAATATGATTGTACGTGACATCCTTTTCCGAGCACCAAATGTGCAGATTTTTCTTTCGCGTGTCCAGATCAACTCGACTCATTTTTTAAACGATCCACTGTACCGAAACCAATCGATTGTACAACTGTTATTGACATGCAGGGTCATAAAATTTCACTTTCTATTGAAAATTGTCGTGGGACCATGAACTTAACATTCATCCCTTTCAATTGAAACACATTATCTTCTTTTGACAGCCTCTTCAACTTCAACAAAACAATCTTCAAATTTAATATGAAAATTTTAAATTTATTCCAGGATAATGATTTTCATGGAAAATTTCCGTTTTTTATGGTTTTTTTTTTGTTAAACATTTATGGAAAATGTAATTTCGTCTTTGGAAGAATTCGGACACTGTCTAATTGCAATTTTAATTTTTTTCTTGCTTGAAAATCATTAAGTTTTGGACAATTTTAATGAAATTTTGAATATTTTACGTTTTGTTATTTTCATGTTTTTGCATTGCTTTTAGTTCTCTTTGTCTAATGGTAATTTCATTATTTAATGAGACGATCAACAATCTGCCCCATCTGACAAATTTGAGCTTCTCTTGGGCCATTTGTTATCGATCACATTGCATTGCATTGCGGCATAAAAAGACAGACCCGGAAGCTGTTCAAAGTCTTCGAGTACGTCTGTTTCGTTATCCGTTATGATACAAGAAAATGTTTGCAGAAAATTGGTGTAAAGCTCCCTAGCACGACTTTTTGCAGTGAAATTTTGTTTGTCATCACGGTTGGGCACCTTTTTCACTTTGAAAGCCTTCAGTCCTTGCCTCTGCATCACTTTTTGTTTGTATGATTTTGACTTCCCAACTATGCGAGCCATATTTCGCACGGAAAGATTAGGTTTTTTCTCAAAAATGGCTACCACCTTCTTGTCCATTTTTCGGGAGCATACTTTTCAATTTGTTCCATTTCCAACCTTCTGACCGACAGTCATGCGCTGGTCAAACGATTTGCAAACACAAAACACGGTAGTTTTCGGTAAAAATGTCGTTCCACGAAATAAAGTGGAGAGCTTAAACTGTCATATATGTGAAAAGTTTCAGCGATCCGTGAAACCATTCAAAATCTAGACTGAAAGAAAAGTGTCTGAAAATTACTGTGGACAGGCCTTACTTTTGTGCTGTGATTTTGTGATTCCAGCCAAGTTAATTCAAGGTACTAGAAGGATACATTCTACTGATTATGTTTTTATTACTCCAAGCGTGAAGTACGATCTTAATTATAATGTTTTGAAGGAAATATCTTTGCATCAACATGAGACCCTAGGAGTGGACAGCAAGTTCTGCTAGAACAAAGTTATGAAGAGAAAGTATTAACGGAACTATAAGAGTACGGCAAGCTGTGAAAATTGAACAGAAGCAGTTGAAATTGAGCGGATGGCTATTTTGAAAAGCATCATCCGATCAAGCACACAATATTTTACCAAGCTACTTCAATGCAGGATAGCCAAGGGGGGAGGATACCCTCATTGACTGACAAAAGAGTGCGCGCTTGATCGTGCTCATGTACAAACCAGTGGCACGGAACAGCTCTAGCGATGTGTAAACTTCTGTTTACCGTTTCTGATCGGATACTGCCTTTCAAAATAGCCCTCCGCTCAATTTCAACTGCTTCTTTTCAATTTTCACAGCCTACCGTACTCTATCGGAACTATCAATACTCTCTGTTCATATCTTTGGTGCTAGCAGAAATTGCTGTCCACTCCTAGGGTCTCATTTGAATGAGAAGGTATTTCCTACAAAATATTGTAATTAAGATCGTACTTCACGCTAAGAGTAATAAAAACATAATTAGTAGAATGCCGTTTTTTTCTTTCTCCTAAATTTTCCGGTAAAGGTCACTTCTGCTTGATGTTTTAAAAATCGAACATGTCCGGTTGCGGGTTCATTCTTGACGCCCTTAGATCTATTGAATAAAAACGCCTTATATGTGATACGTTGTCCATTAGTTTACTGCCAATGTGCTTTCTATTGTTGTCTATTTTGAAGAATTTCAGCCTACTGGTCTAGTTTGTCTCTGTAATAATTTCTAG
Organism: Aedes koreicus; assembly: GCA_024533555.2. Lineage (NCBI taxonomy): Eukaryota > Metazoa > Arthropoda > Insecta > Diptera > Culicidae > Aedes > Aedes koreicus. The sequence continues at coordinate 152,627 of JAHHFK020003730.1, forward strand.
AGTAATAGCATCATCAACATCATCATCAAGTTAAAAGTTTAACATTTTCATTCGTTTTAATGGGTCACATGGTTTTGGGGTTAGTGGCGTCATCTGTCATTCATGGGTATTTTCAGAGCTACAGAGTGAGGGTTTCATTCCTGCTTAAGCCGGCAAAATTTTTAGCAACCCAAAAATATCCCTATCGGTTCACAGGATATACATGGCTGTCCGTTGTCTTGTATTAGGTAGTCAGTCTGATTGAAAACGATCCATGTTGTCAGCCTGGTTACTTATATTTTGATCCTCGCAGATATTCATGACAGTGTTTGAGAAAAAAATAAGTTAACTGAAGATTTTTTTTTGTAATCGAAATAAGCTTGAAACGATCAGGAAACAATCAGACCAGCACTAATTTTCAAGGATGATCCATCTCTGATGATTAATAAATAAATAAATTAGAACCAACGCTTTAATATAATAAATTAATTAAATATGAACAACGAAGAAAACTATTCAAATATCATAAATTTGCAGGACCCAAAAAAAAGAATCCCGATCTAGGAACTGATATCACTGCCGGAATAAATCCAAAATTTTCAGCGCTGCCATTCTCGTGGCTGTGTGACACTTCAAAGCAACTGCAGTACACAGTGTACGAACATTTGTATCTTCGCATGGACATGGAAAGAGATTTATAACAATTAAGATTAATTTAAAGATCATGATCACAACATATTTATAAACTGAGTCGTTCAAAGTTGCCCACTGCTATAGATTGCATATAACGTGTGTACGGAAAATGGCTCCCGGTATTGACGCAGCGCAGCATTCAGTGCGAGTTGCAATATCTAACGAAATCAGTTTCAATTAAGTTAACTGCCGGCTTCGGACAGCTTCGTAGGTGTTGGTATTGGTTCCACGACGCGATTGTTCGATCACCAGTGGAGGCAATTAGTTAAGGCCATAGAATGCTTGAAATGGGATACCCAGATTCTAGCCGATGTGCTGATGATTCCAGACCGCACTTGAGTTGATTGTTTATGGCCTGGATTCCATGGGACCTATAAGGCGGCTTACATTTGCTTTGACCTACTGATACAGATTCACAACAATAAGTAAATTTCGATTCATCAAATACAGATCAATGTGTTTAAAATCAAACTTTTCCTTGAATAAAATATCACCATTTGGTGAAATTGTTACTCAACGGTTTGAAATTTGAATAATCTCGTTCATCTTTATCGCACCCGCACGCTCTGACACCGGCCAACCGACGAGTGGAGCTCTAGAATGGTTTCGCTGTTTTGCCGCGCTCAGGTCAATCGATGTTAAGTAGCATCACGAATAAAATTCTCCACATAATTGATCGTCCACTGCTGGGGAGAGACTTGCTTGCGAGCGTGATATACGGAATGTCGCCATTGTCGTCGGCTTCCATAGATACGGGTGGCGCCTTGATCTCTAGCCTCAATTGGGTTTCGCACTGGGAAGATTAAGATTAGTCAACGCTCTATTGCTGGCTCAGCTGGACGGCAGCAGCATATGACAGTTGAGTTTTGCTTTTCGGGCCGGTAAAATTATAGCTTTCGTTTAACTGGCAATTAACGATGAGTATGGGACCGTTTACGGATGAGCGACTTTGTGGTGCTGGCTGGTTGCCTCGGGACAATTATTTGAATACGTATTTTGTTTTTTTTTCACGACCGCATCGTGTTGGTGACACGTCAAATTGTGCCACACACATGTCGCAAGCTACGTGAGACGGGCTTAGGCAGAGGAACAACAATCCAGCAAAAGGAATGAGAAGATTGCAGGATAACATTAATTTTTTATATTTTCGATCGTAATGGTATAAAACATATGCTGCTGTGTCAAGGAATTGCCTCGCCCCTTTTAACGGACCCAAGAACGGAAAGTAAGAAATTACCTATAATGTGCTGTTCTAATAATTACAAAAGTAATAAACATTAAACTAAACTGATCCCAACAATGGCAATCCCGATGAATTCCGGGGTAAACTGGGGAACTATTTATTGAGTGCTGCCTTCTGCACCATCATGATCCTGGACGCAGACAAGCAACAAGAGAAATTGAGCATCGAAGCGAAATAACGTGGGACGGTTTTTGGTGCAACCTGTTGCACACTTTTGATGACGGGAGAACTGCGCGCGGTGAAGAGGGTGGAGAGCGGGTGAAATTCCTTTTTTCCGTACATACGGCGTATTTCTTATGGTTGGGGGCTTGCGCAGAACAAATGAAGAGAGGTTCGAAAAAAGATATAGCTTGGAAACAGTTGGAGAATGGACAGTTTTTTTTTTGTTGTTGTTGCTAATGCTTGGTGTAAAGAAGGGTGATCTGTTTGTTTTTGTTCGTTGGGTGTTCTCTAACAGACGAACCGTTTTATGGGAAAATTATGTTTATGACCTACAAATCGAGCGAACGAGATAAGGTAATTTTGATGTTTATGAGATAGACTGGGTGTTAAGACAAAGGGCAGACTTTTCGTTGATTAACTTCTTGGCACGTGGATACGTGTTAATATGAGGGAACAAGGAGTTTTATTTTGGTTGAGAATGTGAAGCTTTGGCCAACCTCGTTCACTAGATTAATTTTGAAATAAAAGTCAACTGACCTCGTCGGCTTCGTCATCGGCCGGCAACACTGGTGAACCTCCGGTTTATTTTTTCACCATTCAGTAATTGTTTTCATTCAATCACATTTCAATTCTAAATTTGAACTGTCTCATATAGTGTTTGTTGAAATAAGGTTATTAGTGCCTGATAGATTTGACGATTAAAAATTAAAAAAAAAGGAATCCTATGCAATTTAATAGGAAACACGGCAAAAATCGTTTCGGCATCAAGGAATGACGGCAGCTTGTGTTGGTACGGGTGCAAGTTATCCAAACGTCCCTGTGGATTTATCGTGATTTGTGGAATTTTCTTCAAAAATTGTAGACTCAGGAAAACAACCGTCTTTATAATAATCTTTGTATCGTATCGAAACTGTGTAAATTGCTCAGTTGAGACTAAACTAAGGCAGCATAGTGACTTTTCTGTAGAATTTTGTGAACATAGGCAGTTATTTTGTGTTGGGACAGGTATACTAGTGTAGATTCAAATAAACACCTCAAGAATGGTTCCCTTAATTCGCTTGAGTTGTGCATTGTTTATCGAACAAGTGGATGGTCGGATGATGTAGTTGATCGGATGTGAATGATCGGAAAATGCCTTGATACAAGCGATCTTGTTTGACTTTCTTTGACAACTGTCAACTGTTGGTCTCTTTTTATGTGAAATGCGGGTTTTTGCGGGTGGTGCAGTATTTACTCAATCAAATACTCAAATACTCCGATTTTATGTTTGAGGTGTCATTTTAGAGAAAAAGGTAATTTTTGCGGATGTACAAGTTTTGATAACAGACGCCATGATGGAATAAAAGTATAATGTTTCAAATGGGAACATGGGTGCACTGGTACACTTGATTTCATGCACAGTTGGAAATTTGGCGGTAAAAGTGGGGCAATGTTAACTTAAAATGAACACCAGATGTTCACGAATAATGAATTGTGATCCGCTCTCCTGTTAAATTTTGGATGGTGCACAGACGAGTGTACGGGTAGATTTGAGTTCATGCAATGTAGAAAACGTGAACATTTGGTGTTAATTTTTAGTATAATTGACACGTTTTCCCGTCAAACTTCCACCAGTGTACGAAATAAAATTCATCTGTGCACACTAGCTATCCAATTAGATTATTACATTTGCCTCTTTACTCGTAATTCATAATCCATTGCCTCTTCATGTCTAGTAAACATTGTCCCGCATTCCCGTTAAATTTTCACCAATGCATGAACTAAAATTCACCCGTCCACTCGTCCATAAGCTCTTATTCAGCCCGTGTACTCTTTTATTATCTAGAGAGCAAGGGAAGACGCGCATTGTATAGAACACATTGCACGTTTTTAATAGAATACTCAACTCTGAGTGTTAAATATCATTCGTGATTTGGCATTACTTCATTATGGTTTGATTGAGCTCTCAGTTTTTTTATACCGTTTTTTTTTTAAGGAAAACAAATGAAGCGTTAGTTTAGATAATCCTATCAATGTCAATCGTTCTACTAATCCAATCGTATTTTTTTTAAATAGTAGTCTTCGTATTTTTCAATCTGATAGTGTATAGAGACTTTGAGCTTTCACTCGATCGTTACAAACCGAAGCCATTAATTTATTCAATTTTCAAACCTGTTACAATAGCAGTTATTAGTCATACCCATTGTTAGTTGATGACAACTTCATGAATTAATAACTTCTTCACCACAGTTTATTTATTTGCTCCAAAGTTCAAATAAGTAGTATTCGGTTGAATGTTAAAAACTTTCTAAGTTGATTATCAATTAAATAAAAAAATAGCCATATCGTGTATTTGTTTGAATTGCTATTTTGATTTTGTTTTGGAAACAAAACCACAATATGATGTTTTTCCTTAAAGTTCCTTTATGTTCAAAACAGGATGTAAATCTCGATAATCAAAAAACAAAAACAGAATCAATTTCAAGATGGTCAAGAAATGTTGGTTCAGCTTGAAGATGCTAATCAGAACTTCACTACCAAACATTTAGTTTATTATTGAGATTTAGATAAACAATGTGTATTTTTTAATTGCTTTTACTCTCACGGTATTGTAAAACAAAGCGACTGTGACGAAAACCATGATGATTTGTTTAAAGCCGAGCAACTGTAACAGATAGAAGGCTTCACGCCATAGCCATGGTCAACTAAGAGGAGAGCAAAATTTGGAACTCTTAAACGCAGGGTCGCCATAGATGCTGCTTAACATGGAAGCATAATTTATCTCTCAACACTGTTGAACAGCTCCGAAACATGACTTATTTTAGAAAACATAATCATACGCATAGATAAGCCTTAATTGACAGTCAGATACGTGAAATTAATTGTGATTTAAGATTATCTCAATATACTATAAATTCAACACATTCTTGCAACACATTTCCTCCGGAACATGTAATTTTTTTTTTTGCAATACTCAACAGGTAAATTTATGCGAACCTCTTCAGGAACATGAGCAAGACCATGAGCATGATTGACCACCCGAAGGTGCTACTTTGTTATGGACAGATCAGCTATTATTACATATAGAACCAACAGATGATGCATACATCCTCAATTTTCAATCCTCAAGCTGTACTACGTCATTAAATGTCCAGAAGACGCTCATTTTCTTCAGCAGGAACTACAAATGTTCGACGACTGGTGCCGGATCAACGGAATGTCCTTCAATATATCAAAATGCTCGGCTATCTCCTTTGGCCGAAAACGTGCGATGTATCTCCACGAGTACATCCTTCGAGGAACACACTTGAAACGTGAAACAACAGTCAAGGATCTGGGAGTAAAGCTCGACTCTAAACTGGCATTCGAGAGCCACATTGCCTACATTGTTTCTAAAGCATCATCGCAGTTCATGTTCCGCTTCGCAAAAGACTTCAAAGACGTTTATTGTCTGAAGGCACTATACTGCTCTTTGGTTCTTCATTTTTTGGAGTACTGTGCTGTCGTTTGGTCCCTTTTCTACCAAAATACAGTCCAGAGGATTGGAGCCGTTCAGCGAAGGTTTATATGCTTTGCTCTGCGACGTCTTCGTTGGCAAGATCCTCACAGATTGCCAAGTTATAAAAGTCGGTGCAAGCTCATCAACCTGGAATTGTTGGAAGGGAGGCGTATGGTGGCCAAAGCGTGTTTCGTTGGTGACCTCCGTCAGGGAAACATCGACTGTTTCACTTTACTTGGTCTCTTGAACATCAACACTCGACGACGAAAACTACGTTTACAATCTTTCTTTATAAACCGGCACTCAAGGACCAACTACGGCAAACACGAACCTATCCTAAGCATGTGTCGCGTTTTCAACAGCTGCTATAACGTGTTTAATTTTAATGTATCCCGTGATGTTAATAAGCGTTGTGTCCGAAGATTTATGTGTTAGTTATTGTATGTAATAAAGTTTATTTCTAATTTATCAGCTTTGTTGATAAAACTACATTCGAAACTGTTTTGTCTACGAACACCACCTCTATGCTTCTTTAAAGCCGAAATTTGTGCAAAGTGGTCCACTCTATAGACGGTTGTGAAAACAAGTAAATAAAACCTTTATAAGACCATAAAGGTTTAGAAAATATTCTAGTGAAAGATGTTACAACCACTTGAGAACCTTCATAAAACTTATTGGCTGCCATGAAAACAAGCATTCGGCCAAATGCCCACAGCTGTGAAACTTCACAGGTGATATCGTTGTTAGTTTTGTTGTTCTGCTTTGTTCGACCAAAAAATACCAAAAAGTGTACTTTCAAACAAAGAATTATTTATCCGATTTTCAGACAATTTGACCAACAAAAACCCTTAAGACCCTTAAGAGAATCATTTTGGGCCGAGGTGTAGTGCTTAACCCTACATATTCGTGTACGGATCAGGAGGATCTCTTAAACTCCCCTAAAAACGTGACGATATATAAAAACGCCCACCTGGGTTGTTGTTTATAGTGACTTCCATCCATGCCAATTTGCCGTTTAATGCATTTACTGGACGTAAAATGGTTTTAAAATGCTTTTTTTAACTGACCATAATAAGATAATATCAATGATTCAAAGAACGGGATTTTAAAACGAGTAAAAATCTCGAAATTAATCCTTTGATAGGAGCAAAAGGAATTTGAGAAAACAAGGTTTGGAGATCGTTGTAAACAAGATGTGTAGGTTCTCTTAAACCTGACTAAAATATGAAACCTATTGGCACCGCTTGGTGCCATAATAAAATCAACTGATTCCTAGTGGCTTTCATAAAACTTTAATAAAACTCAATAAAACTGGATGGTTTTTGGCAATGTTACTTGAGATATATTGAAGTTAAACTCGCTGTATTGGAAGCCGAGAATTCCTCTGCACTTCTACGAGAAACCACTGTTACGCAGGATGAAATTTTTTGTTTTTTTTTTTCAGTATAGTTCGTTTCGCTATATGACTTTTAATACATAAGACCAATTTTTTTTCGAACAGTTTGTACCTTTAGTACAAGTAGCTGCTTTGAACTGATTTAAAACCAATAGTAAAGATGCTGTTTGGGCCACTCACAAAGTGTGATAAATTGTTTTTAATTGGGAAACGGTTTTTTTTATTACGCTTGACAGTCGATTTGGATCAATTTGCACCAACAGTAAAGATGCCGTTGAGGTCATCCACAAAGTGTGATGGTGGTCTTCACTGACAAAACCAAGAATATTTAGGTTGACGCATGACAACCGTTTTGAATTGATTGATACCAACGACAAAGATGGTGGTGGTGGTTTTTAATTGAGGAAAGGAAAGTAAATATTGAGTAACGCTTGAGAATCTACTTGGCCCCATGTAAACCAACAGTAGAGATGCTGCTGGGGCCACTCACAAAATGTAATGGTGTTTTTTTTTTCAATTTGATAACAAGGTAAATTTGAAATAACGCCTAGAAATTGATTTGGGTCTCATTTAAACCAACGGTTAGGATGCTGATAGCGCCACTCAAAAATTGTTATATTGGATTTTCATTGGGAAATGTTTAATAAGGCTTGAGAGCTGATTTGGCCCCATTTGAACTAACAGTACGGGTGCTGCTTGGGTCATTCACAAGGTATGGTTTTTGGTGTTTCATTGAGAAAATAAGGTACATTGCATGACAAACCAGCCTTAGTTGGGGCAACTCACAAATTATAGTAGTGGTTTGGGTTTCAATCTGTACATCTGCATTTTACAGACTATTAAAAGTGATGACCTTCTTGATGATGTATTTTGAATCTTCAAAGTGAGAGTGAATCTTCTGTAGTAAAAAAATGATTCGTACATTAAATCATTAGCCCGATGAATAGAGTTTATGTTTGTATCGTATCGTTATAATTAGGGAAGAATCGGAGTTTAAGACCTATTTCATAAAAACTGATGAAAATAGTCGCCCCTGATTGAGCCGTTCCCTACCCTATGTTAAGTTTCAATTTTTGATGGAGAGCGGGTTTTTTTTTGCTGTTTGAAAATGTTCAAAATTGTCATTTGCAGTTCTAGATGTAAGAAAACGATTTAAAAAAAAACTATGTTCAAAATTCCCACCACAAGCAAACCACCGATAGTTATTGGTTCTACCACTTTAACTAAGTTATTATTTTTTTATAAACATCAAAAACAGAAAATTGGTAAAAAAGGATTAAACCTGTACAAATTATAAAACTTAATGAATAAAAAAAATCACAAGGTAATGAATTACATTAAAAACGATCAATGTCTACAAACCATGACCAAAATTTTGATTTTCGGAATAGAAGAGCTCAGTTTCCATGAAAAACAGTAACTGCTTTTTAAATGAAAACCCATTTTGTTACATTCTGACGAGCTTCAATATATCAATGATCTTGAATGGATTCAAGAAAGATTAATTTATAAATTGATCTTCTTTAATTCTAAGTGTGGAATTTGAAAATTTAAACTGTTCGTTTGCATTAATGCTCATATCGAAGTTCAGCTACGAAAAATCTATTAAATTTAGCAGCTTTGCGGTAGGCAAAGGTGTTTTACACGTTGCCATTTTTATTCTGCGCCCAAAACACTGCACTGCAAATATTTTTTCGTAAATCCGATTTCGTAAACATGTATTTTGCAAACTGAGCAAATGTCTGAGAAGTTGTAAGAAATGTTCATAATGCTTGTCACCTGGTAAAATGCTATCATTACGCCTTTTTGTTCAATGCAAGAAATGGATTTTGTGATGACCAGCCAATCGCTGCTTTTCTTCCATCGTACTCGCATATGTTGGTGTCGATGCTGGTATGAGCGGTGTCATTGTCATTGTGTTATCCAGAAATAAGAAATAAAAACGTCGTAGAAAGTTGTAAATTCATCTTCATTGATCATGTTCATGTTACTTCTCATGAGACATCATGACATAGTGCGATCAACCACATATTCAATAACATCTCCACCCAAAAGTTCAGGATCAAATCCAATGTCAGAAACATCACAAATTATTTGTTTTTTTTTTTTCGAAAAAAAAAACATATCTAATTGAAGCAATACAGATTCAGGCAATCACCACAGAGACGTTTTGTTTTTTTTTTCTTTTTTTGCACGAATATTCTCTTTGTGTAAACAAATGCTTCGTTGTTTTGACCGATGTGCGTGTGGCGTATAAATACGCAACTAATGAATACCCAAATAAACATGTACCATACTGGAACGATATTAAAGATGGCATGATCATACCACTTACTGTTGGGATGATTCCACGCAATGGTGGTTAGGCACTTCTTATGGTTATTGTTTATGCGGGTAGTGCCAACCAGTTTCGTTGCAGTAAAAAAAAAAGATTCGTGAGTCATAGTTTCGAGTTTTGATTTACAACATTTGTTTTATTCAATTTCGTCTCCCATCCCGAATGCCCGCACCTTCCTTTTCACTCCACCCATCAAATTTTGTACAACCGATTTTCCCAGTGTTTTTGTTGTTTTTACCCAAATTTTCTTCAATTCTAGCTCTTTTTTTATAGTTTTGGGATGTTTGCAAAGTTCCGTTTTCATAATTGCCCAGAATTTTTCAATTGGACGAAGTTCCGGTGAATTTGGTGGGTTCATATCCTTTGGCACAAAATTGACTCCGTTGGCTCGGTACCACTCCAATACGTTTCGAGCGTAGTGGCAGGATGCTAGATCAGGCCAAAACAGAGTTGATCCTTTGTGCTTCTTAATGAATGGCAAGAGACGCTTCTTAAGGCACTCTTCCGTGTAAATCGCACCGTTTATTGTTCCGGAAGTGATGAAGGGAGCACTTATTTCACCACATCCGCAAATCGCCTGCCAGATTAGAAACTTCTTTGCAAATTTCGATAGTTTCTTCTTTCGAACATCCTCCGGAACATCGAACTTCGACTTGGCAACGAAATATTCTTGCCCAGGAAGTTGACGGAAGTCGGCCTTGACGTATGTTTCGTCATCCATCACGATGCAACCGGATTTGGTGAGCAGCTTCGTGTAAAGTTTCCGGGCGCGGGTTTTCGCAGTGATGTTTTGTTTTTCATTCCGGTTTGGGGCTTTTTGCACTTTGTAAACATGTAACCCAGCACGCTTCATGGTTTTCTGCACAAAACCGACTGACACCTTAGACTTTTTAGCGACATCTCGAATTGACATGTTTGGACGGTTCTTGAATTGTTGTACGACTTTCCTGGCCATTTTACTGTCCATTGGACCACTTTTACGACCACTCCCTTCCTTCCTTTGGACACTCAGATGCTCCTTGAAGGTTCTTATTACACGAGACACAGTTGTATTTGCAATTCCAAGCCTTTTAGCAATCCACCGGTGGGACGCCCCTGGATTTTGATTGTGAGTGCACAAAATTTTCTCACGGACAATTTCTTGTTTCGACGACATGACTGGAACTACTGAATGTATAACTATGAAACTTGACAGATGTAAATAATACACTATGGATAAGATCTACTCAAATTTCTAGGTTTTTTACTCATACGATTCAAAAGTTACAGAAGATTTTCTGTGTGCCATTTTTATCGAATACACCCTTTATGACGTACAATTAACAAAACATATCAACTAAAAATCCGAAAAACTCCGGAAAACATAATCTTAAACAACATGTTCATCATTATTTAAGAATGATAAAAACAATACATGACGTGGATGTTTTTGTCGGCTCGATTGCATGCTGCAAATGGAGGTAAGGGTGAACGCGGAATTATTGCAACACATTTAATTTACCATGAAATGTCATGAATTTATCGGATTAAAACCAAATTTGTAGGACAGTTTTAAACATGTTTTAAGCTCAGTTTACGTACATTGGAACAATTATTGGAAGTTTCTTGGTAAATTTCTTGACGCTTTCACTTCACTTCATCCATTAAGATTATACAGTTGTATCCGGTACAGTTTTCTTATTGTTTATCCAAATCCAGCTACTTCTTTATTTGGCATTCCAATCTTATTGCTTTCACAATTCGCTTATTGCTTGCTCTCAACTTAGTGTGCTTAATGCACTTCCACAGTTATTAATTGAGAGCTTTCGATGCCAGATACCATTTTTGCATTGGTATGATTGTTTGGCAAGTACAATCATACCCTATGCCCAGGGAGTCGAGAAATTTTCCTCAACGAAAAATTCCTAGATCATACTGGGAATCGAACCCAGTCACCTCCAGCATGGTGTTGCATTGTAGCTGCGCCTTTACCGACTGAGCTAAGGGAGGATCCTATCCAATTCCTACGCATGTCATTTGCATCCTTTACTTTCTAATTTATCCTTCTGAGTGCCTGCTTATTTATGTATTTATTCATTTATTTATTTGTTGAGGCGTAGAACTTCTGCGTCTACTGAGTTGAACTTTTGTGGTAGAGCGCTGTTTACTATTTGCATCTTATTGGTTGATCACCATTTGTCAAGTAAATTGAGTTTATAAAACCCACCACCTTTCTAGGATTCGCAGTCCGGTTCTTTAGGTTGCATATTGCAGCTCAGTTCTTTCGGTTGCATATAGCCACTGTAAAGAAATTCAAATCTGCGCTTATATAAAGCATCACAACTGATGCTTTATATATTCTAAGGTTTCACGTACTATGTTACAGAAACGACAGATATAATTCTGAACCTGGCCAATGTTTTTCGAATGATATCTACTCGGGCAGTGTCCGGTTACTAGGCCAGTATAGGTACAAAGAACTCTCTTATTGAGCTTCAAAAATGTTTACCTGATTGTGACATTTGAAACTATAAACCTCTTCGATTGAACACACTTTGTGGTGACCTTTTGTTCTTCCCAAGATTTTAGAGTGCCTGCTTCATCATGAACCAATAAGTTCTGATTGGACGTAGTTCAGAGCAGTTCGGTGGATTCATATCCTTGAGGACAAAATGCACCAAATCAGCCTCATTCTATTGCAGCACGCTTTAAAAATAGTGGCATGACGGTTAAAAAAGTGGTTTTTCATTAAAGGGCCTCAAAATGGCAAAAAGCGTTTTTTCAGATATTCACTTTTGTAAATTTCACCATTGCTGGTGCCTGTTGTGATTCACTTTTCTTTTTACAGGTGCGGATAGCCTATCATATGAAATATTTCTATACAAATTCTCTCTACATTGTCTTCTTCTTGAAACGATCATCAACTTTGATTTTTTCTTTTCCGGCTTAAACTCATGTCCTTGCATTTGTTGGAGGTCAACTTTGTCGTATGTTTCGTCATCCATCACACAGCAACTGTATCTGGTCTACAAATCCGTGTAGCATCGATTTGGAACACGAGTTTTGGAACATTGCTGCCACATTTTGCTGCTGTTTATTGTAGTTTGGGAAGTGTTGAACCCTGCATGCATGTAATCCAGCTCTTGTATTGGCCTTATAGATGTTATTCTACGAAGTTCCTTCTTGACAATATCACGTGTAGAAATGTTGGGATTTCTGGTGAAATTACCTCTAACCTTTCCCTTTGTCTTCCTACATGCTGCTCCTGGGTTGTTTCCTGCTCCACGCTTGTGATTCAACGTCAACCAATCTTTGAACCTCTTAAGTACTCTTGAGACGGTTGAATAACAGATTTGCAGCATATTTCCCAAAGCACGATTCGACAGCTCTGGTTTTCCATGTGAGCATACAACATTTTTTCACGCGTCTTCACTTGACTCATTTCCATCTTGGCCACAAAACCACACAACTACGCAATTGACAGGATTTAAACAATACACTCCAAAGAAGAAGTATGCAAAATCTGATTAATTTCTGTCCGGTGGGGAAAAGAGTTACAGCCATTTGTATTTGTTGCAATAATTTCGTGTTCACCCTTTATTAAACTAAATAGGAACAAAAGTCGCATTCGAACAATCATTTGATCTTTTTAATAATGTTCTATCCAACTCAAACATGTTGCCACACTGAACAAAGAGATTACCACAGCGATTCTTACTTTCTAGTTCATTTGGTTTATTTTTGTAGACAAAGGTACTTATTCAAGCAAAACCATCAATCAAAAATTACCGAATGAATTGCTGCCAATTCAATCCAAAGCAACACCTCCAACTCCTCGCCCCTCTAAGCCTAGAATTTCACGCACCACCTCAGTACCAGTGACTTCCTAGTAGGGCCTGCAGTCGTAATTTCCATCCTCTCCAAGTACAAATCAATAAAAATCCCCGGTGACACAACGTGACATTGTTGGATGGAAAAGTTGCTCACGTCAGCCAGTGGGCCACATAGACTAACGACTAGATAGTAACTCAGTCGGTCAACAAGAGGCGGATCGCGTTCTCCGGCAGTGAATTAAAGACTCACCCCCTTGGATGGGCGCTACACATACAGTTAATAATAAATACGCTATAGGTAGATGAGATGCTGCTTGCTGATTTGCCGCTACTTGGAATAAATGTGTACCCTCGAACCGGGAGTCAGCCAGCAGATGAGATTGCCGTTGATTAAAATTGATATCAATCGATTGATAAATTTCAATTGACGACCATAGTCTCGCTTAAGAAAACGCCGGTCGGTGGTGTCGCGCGCGTGTGTGGAAATCAATTGTGCGGTGGCTCACAGATGAGCCGGAGATACACGCGGATCACATGACGTTGATCGATTGAAGTGTCATCCTTGGCTATTGCCCGGCGAAAGATAAAGCCAAATCAGATTTCAGCACTTGTTTTGCGAGCCGAAAAGAGGTGCACCGTAAATCACAAACCAGGCGTCGCGTCGGTGGCAGGTAGATGCCACGGGCAACTCGGGAGACTTTTTCGCGAGTTTGCATCTCAGCTACTGGAAAGTTTTATCGGTTTCGGTTATCACCTCACTGACTGACTGCTACGGCAGTGGCGGTAAAGGTGTCACAACATGCACACGAACACACGCACACTTATGCGCTCAATTCGGTTTAGGTGAGTTTCGGAAGGGTAAGCCTTAAGGACTTCTTCATCAGCGTCGCCATCGTCGTCATGCACAAAAGGCTTTTTGGCTGCTGCAACTCCGGCCGAGCGAAAAACTTTTATTATTATTCATTACAATAAATCATTTGTCATTAAGACGTTGCTTCTGGTTTTTCGGGAAAAAAGAAGTTTCGACAGGAGCACCGAAGCGAGCACACGAAAATGAGCCTCCGCTCTTAATACATTCAGGTCGCCTTTTGTCGTCATCGCCGTAGTCGTCGACATGCCCAGGAAGCTGCGAGGCGCGAAGATGAGAAGAGATGTGTTTCCGAAAATATGATTATTCATATTTTTCCATGCTTCTTGCGATACGGCTTTCTTGGCCATCCAGAACAGCAGAATGAGCGGAGTAGGTGTGTGCGTGTGTGTGTGTGTGTGCGCGCGATGTTAACACAGAAATTTTCATAATATTTTACAGAGATTAGCTTCCAGGCGTCTGTTGGCGCTTTCCACTGTGTAGATTGGAAGTGGAAGCTTTCTTCATTAATTAAACATATAATAAAGAGTATTAATGCGTGCAGTTTTTGTTCGTTTGCTTTTGAATGGTATTCTCACCCTAAATGAGTCAAAGGCTTCCGAGAAGCAATCTTCGACCAGAACGGACACCGACGTCAACTAGATAAAACAAACATTGGCTCATTGGGAGATTAGCTTTGGAGTCACTTTTTCTACCCAAAAGATTCAACCCTGTCACAGCCAGTTGATTGGTGCAATACCATCAGCGAGGGCCGGTTAAAAATCACGTTCTGATCCCATGTAACTTCCTCCTCTCTTGCTTAACATAATTTCTGATCTTACCCTAGCTATACTGTGAGAGTGTAGCGTTTATCTTTAATTCCGATTCATACTGCACTCATTCCGATCCCGCTTGTCGAAGTTAATGATGACGACTACCACTAACTGCCCCACCAACAACAACAACAACAGCAGCAACAGTGAAGAGAACGCGTGTGCCATGGTTATGCGAAGCTCGGTAGCACAGACTACTGTCGCTGATGTTGCTGCAGCAGAGCGATCATAACGATTATGACGCGAGAAATTGTTGGCACCCAATAAAACGCGCACACGCCTCGCGGAGTAACGAGGAAGACAGCAGCGAGAAAGGGCTGGAGCCCCCACATTGGCACGCGGCATATGCTATCAATTTATATGGCTACCGTGTGACTCCATCGCTGATCGCTGTCAATGCCGTCGCCGCCGCCGCCGCCGGTAAGTGCATGCACAACACAAGGTATTAAAATCGAACAAAATAATGCCTGAATTTGAGCTGGGAATTCATTCTTTGTCATCTTAGCCGGCGGCAGGCCGACAAGATTATGCACCGGGAGGGGCTTGATCAACGCCATGTAGCGTGTTGCAATTTTTTTCGCACCTCTCCGATCATCATCAGTACAGTACGGTGCGGATGCACATAAGGAAGGAATTAAGCGTGTTTTGAACCCTCGGATGCAGCCGACGGACGATGAACGGCGAAATAAATCCTTTAAAAATAGAAGAGTGCAACGGGCTGACATTCCTTGGCGGATAATTATTAGCGGGTGTGACAGAAATGGTGATTCCGATGCGGTAGCAAAGGTCTTTGAATTTGTTTATTTGGTAAAGGATGTTGAGGGTTAAATAAGGCAGGGTCAAGCCGTGTTGATGTGGGGTCGAGGTTCGAATCAGACAGGCTGAAACATTTTAGTCAAATGAGAATTATCAAACGAAACACTACGAGTCGGGGATGGAAGGTGCGTACCTGTTGAAGTACCAGCAGTTAAAGCTTGATTCACTTTAAATCTTCGAGCACTACTGATTTACATCGCCCCTAGTTAGTGGTTGATTCTCGAACGTTTTGGCAGCAAATTGTTTGAGAAGCTCTCCTCTTTCAGTGGTAAAAGCGATTGTAGCGATTCATTAAGGACATACACGACGGATTCCCTCTCATTTCAGGATTAGCTGAGCACAAATATAAAATACCATTGAGAGGTCATCCATGATATTTTCAGCAAATGCTTGTTCCTTTGGAGTATCCTTTGGTAAGCAACTCGAACCCGTTTTGTTTCGATATACACTGATAGGCAAAATAAAGTGCCCACCTCATCGTTTTTTCAATTTCTCTCATTTACTTGGTTCAAATTAAAGTAAACACACTGCATTTTTTTTATTATCTTATTTTTTATATTCTTTTTAAGTTTCACTTATGGAATACTGAAAAAAAGAGTTCTACTTAAAGAAAAAAAAATCAATTTGTGTTGAAAAAAAAAACAGTTGCAAAATAAAGTGCCCACTTCATTTAGGCTACAGAAAACATAAATTAAAGTAAAATAAAAGCATTTCAATAATTGATGTGTCCTCCTTTGGCCTTCAGGACCTCCTGCAGGTGCTTCGACATGCTCTCGACCAGGTTCTTTAGGTGCTGTGGATCTAGCTCTTCCCAGGCGCGCTCCAGGGCTTCAAAATAGTTATTTTTATTGGTAACACCAGTTTTGTCAACCCTGGCATCGAGAATCGCCCACAAATTCTCGATGGGATTGAGGTCCGGGCTTTGTGGAGGCCATTCCAGCGGATTGATCCGACAAGACCGGAAGAAAGTCTTGGTCTTCTTGGCAGTATGCTTTGGGTCGTTGTTCTGCTGGAATACGAACTTCTCTTCAAGGCCCGTCTGGATCAGCGAAACCTCCAGATTTTCTCGCAGGATGTTGATGTAAGAATCTGCCGTCATTATCCCGTCGATTTACACAATGCTTCCCACTCCACCCCACGAAAAACACCCCCAGACCATCACATTTCCTCCTCCATGCTTCATCGTGCCTTGGATGTGGCGCTCCTGAAGCTCCTCTCCCGATCTGCACCAAACACGAACCCGCCGCTTTCGGTTAAGCAGCTCCAATTTTGATTCGTCCGTCCAGAGAACCGTTTTCCAGAACTCTAGGGGCTTATCAGCATGCTCCTTAGCAAACTTAAGCCGTTTGGCTTTGTTTGCCTTGCTAATAAATGGGCGCTTCCGGGCAAGTTTGCTATTCAACCCCTGTGCTACGAGACGGCGACGAACAGTTCGACCGGAAACTGATAACTGAAGGGTTTCCTGGATCTCGCGGACAGTTACCTTCGGGTTCTTCTTGACTTCGCGCATGATCTTGGTGTCCGTTCTCGCATCCGTTTTCCGCTTCCTGCCTCTGCCGGGCGATCCACCACTGATCCAAACGTTTTAAGCTTCAGAAGAATTTTGCCAACCGCTGCCTTACTGATACTGTACTTCTTAGCGACAGCCCGGTGCGATTCACCATTTTGCACATCACGAACGACCAATTTTCGGATACACAAGGGAATTGCTTTCGAAAGCACTGCGTTCTCCATTTTTTTTTCAATTGAATCAAATGCGATCACGTATACAAATGCACCAGGTTGAGCCGTTTGCTTCAAAACATGTCAAAATATCAAAACATAAACAATCGAGGGGTCTTCCAATGGAAACTTATCGAAAACATATCGGTTTTTAAAGTGGGCACTTTATTTTGTCACTGTTTTTTTTTTTTTTCAACACAAATTGATTTTTTTTTGTTTAAGTAAAACTCCTTTTTTCAGTATTCCTTAAGTGAAACTTAAAAAGAATATGAAAAATAAGATAAAAAAAAATTCAGTGTGTTTACTTTAATTTGAACCAAGTAAATGAGAGAAATTGAAAAAACGAAGAGGTGGGCACTTTATTTTGCCTATCAGTGTAGCTGTGATTCTAACCTAGAATTTATATTGGGAAAGGACTCGGTCGTGTATGACATTAAAAAGTTATGATCGACGAAAGCCGAACGACGAAAATTCATTTTGGACACCCAGCAATCCTTGAATTTGGCTAAATCTACTGTGTACAGAGTCCTCAAACGTTTCCGTAAGCGGAAAAATATTGTACAGCTGGATCACACTTAGCGTCGTAGAGGAACTAACGGTCGGCAACTGCATTGAAATCCGTCTACATAATGGTCTACTCAACGAGTATCGTGCAAGAAAGTAGCCAAACCGGACACTGAAACAGAACCGAATGGCCAAAACACGCGCTATACCACAAAAGTTCAACTCAGTGGACGCAGTGGTTTTACAAAAAAAAAAACACGGGCTTGGGAGTTATATAGAGTGGTTTTTACGAAACACTTAGAGTGCATGCTGGACAACAAAACGTATGTAAAGTTGGACTTTGGGCAGCTTTCCGGGCAAAAGTTTTATAAGGCAATGGCTCGAGGAGATTTCCTAAGTACATATAAATACGTTTATGCTGATTAGTTCACTTGAAAGTTTCTACTGGGGGCGACCCCGGCGTAGTGGTTAACATCCATACTTCTCACGCCAAAGTCACGAGTTCGAATCTCACCCCCGGACAAGTTAGGAAATTACCCAAAAAGGTATTTGAGTGACTACGACGGGAGATGAACCAGCCAGGGCTAAAAATCTCGATAGTCAAGAAATGAAAAAAAAAAACAAACTTGAAAGTTTCTTATTCGACTAGCGATTCGACTAGCTGTGAATAAAATATTCCACGGTTTCGTTACCAATGAGCTCTGCAAAGAAGTGCCTGAAAAAACGCATTCGACCAATCATCAGAGCATACACAGAGGTTTTGGCCGGATTTGGCTAGCTGCCACTACAGTCGAGAGACCCTTTAGAAAATAGTGTGTTATCATCGAAAAGGATCATAACCCACCAGATTGCCGTTAATTTACCCCATTCGAGAAATATTAATAATAAGAAATTTCTGAATTACGAAAAAAATATGAGAAGAATCAGGGTAAAATGTGTCATATCTTCATTCACAGAGTGGTGAAATTAACTTCAATCAAGTCTCCAGGAAATTTGCATGGGACTAACCTTATTTTGTTGCTGTAGAAACACACCGAATAAAAATTTCTGAAAAATAAACGAAAATGTTATGGGGATCAAGGTAAAATCAGTCATATCTTCATTCACAGAGCCGTGCGGTTAACGAAACTAACTTCAATCGATTGACCAGAACATTTAAGATAGGACTAGCCTTATTTTGTTGCTGTAGAAACACACCGAACAAATAAATTTCTGAATCACACAAAAATACTAGGGAAATTAGGGTAAAATCAGCCATATATACGTTCACAGAGCTGTGTGGTTAATGAAACCAATTTCAATCGATTTTCCTGGAAATTTTACATAGGACTAGCATCATTTTGTTGATCTTGAGTCACACCAAATAAAGCAAAGAAATTTTCTGAACAACTAGGAAATCTTAGGGGAACCAGGGTAAAATGAGCTCATTTGCTCCCCAAGCAGTTCCGTACGGCCAATGAAACCACGTTAATTCAATTTCTTGAACATTTTCCTTCACGTTAAGCTTATTTTTACAGAAATCGTTCTACTCCGAGCTGAGATATAGAATTCTTTCGCGTTTCGGCGACCAGCGAACAGAATGAGTTCCCGGCAATGGACTGAAGCCGACACGAGTGCTCCGAAGCGGCCTAGGGAGGCTCAATGGGTCTGAAAGATTTTGGGGTCGGTTTTCTGTGATTGTCATGGCATATTCTTCGTGGACTACCTCGAAAAGAATAAAATCATCAACAGCGCATAATTGGAGCGATTGAAGGCCGAAATTGCTGCAAAACGTTTATTCTGTAAATCGAAGTCTCGATTCTAGTGCTGTGAGCGTAAACTTGGTTTTTTGGAAGGAGATTCTCTTCCCTATATTCGCGGGTTTCACGTAAGTGTCTCTACTTACGAGCCCGCCCAAATGTTTTTGGCCCTTCAAACCGGAACTTAATGATCACAAACAACAATAGAATCCTGATCAAATCGTTTTTCAGATTATTTAGATGATTCCACATGGAAAGTTACATTGCTACGAAAGATGGTAGCATTACATATCAATCATCGTCTGAGTTCAATAAAACAAAATTAATATGCTGTTTATTTTACCCTCGCAATGTGTTCATATTACCACCAAGATATGTCAATTTTTCCTGGTGGTTCATTATACAATGCTGCTAAACTGAGTGCTATTTTGCTGATCTGAAAAATACGAAATAATACTTATAAAACAATGTATTTGACTATTTATTGTCGATGTTTACAACAACCATGAGCAAAGCAATGATGAAATTACTTTTTAGTTTCATTGCTTAACTAGGGCATATTTGAAGAAAATACATAAAATATTTGTTTCACCAGCTCTTCCCCACAATTTACGGTGGAACTAAATGTGCTAGATAAGCACATTTAGTTCCACCGTAAATTTTGGGGAAGAGGTGGTGAAACAAATATTTTATGTATAAGGGTAGAAAAGATATTTCTACCCTTCACTTGTTTTCCGCTTTTTGAATTTATTCGTTTGACTTCTTTTATCCACTATTCTTTGGTCTGGCGAAATTTAATCTGAATTAATCTAGTGGGTCAAAATTAACTGATTTCATCGCCTAAGTTTCAAATTGTTAAGCACAGACATACAATCTAACAACAGATCAGAGTCGAAATTCTGAGCTCGAGTGACAATTTTTCGTGAAAGTGTTGAAATTCGAGTGAAATTGACTTTCAAAATCCCTATTTACTTATTTAGTTTGTACCTTCTGACTTGATACCCTTGTTTTAGAAATAGCTAAATCAAGGCAAAATTGAAAAAGGCAATTTCTACAACACAGTTATTGTGTTCTTTGGTCAACCAATACATCATGATGGTTCATTGCCCATAAGTTTGAAGAGTTTTAAATAATTCAGCTCAGGAACAGATTTACAAGTTCTCGACCAAGAATTGAGTGCTCTAAGAAAATAACATTTGTTTAAATAACACCAAGCTTTTTGTAATTCATACCTTACCGTAGCTTCTTCTTGTATGCTTGTAATAAATTGACAAATATGACACAGTGATTTCCATGGCACACTAGCCAAATGTTAACTAGAGTGGAAAATGTCAAGCTCTAGTGCAATAACAAGGACCTCTTTTGTGTGTAGACAAAAATCATCTCAGCAAGTTCAGCAATCTTAATTACATGCATCATTCAGCGAGCTATTAACGACATACGGTTTGAAGTATACTCGGTTTTAAAGACTCAAGTAATTTTCTGCGTTATCTTATGTACATATACAGAAATTCCATGGAAAAAGAGATATATGACCTCTCAGAATTTCATAATAATTGGTAGTTTTATTCTTTATTGGAAAATATTTGACCCATATTTCGTTATAAGGGTGGTCGTTTCTGCGTTAGAGTGTTCCAAAAAATTTACTTTTTTCAAAAATGCCTTTTTAAAAAAATCATAACTTTTGAACCACTGAGCCGATTTTATCAATTAAAAACGCAAATGAAAGGTAATTAAATATACTTTTAAGGAAAAATTTAAAAAATCCTTCTTTTATGCAACATTATTTATGAAAACATGGATTCTTCTTGTTTTTTAAGGCTTTTATGGTCTCGGCACCAAAGAGCCCCCTCATTTTTATATTTTTTCTTGAAAGATTGGACATTTTTACATTACATATCATTGGCGATGCATGCGTTACAGTTTTTGAGATAAGTATTTTTCAGATATGCCTTTGCATTGGCAGTCTGCATTAAGACCGAAATCTTTTTGCATTTGGCATAAATTAAAAGCTGTCATTTTATTTTTGTATTAGCTTCCCGATCCATCAGAGAAAAAGTGATTTTTTTTCAGACCAGGCACCTTGTTTTTCATGTATTTAGCAAAATCTGTTATAAATAAAAGAAACTGCAACATGATGGTGTTTTGTGAATTCAGCTATAGCTATAAAGCTTGTGAACTTTAAATCTGAAGAATCATCCTTGTAACATATAGCAAAAGGATGGATAGTGCATTGTGTATTTGCCCAATGAAATCCTTGAACTGTATCTTGTACAACGAAAGAAAAATTTACAGAAACATCACAAATAACTATACAATCGGTAGGTTTTAAATGGTTTTTCCTTGCAATAAAGTAATGCGGTGATAAAACACAAATTTTCTCTAAAAATGTATCGACAAATTCTTGAATTTTCATTTCCATCAGATCCATATAGCACTGATCTGTTTGACGCTACTGCGTAAGTTGCAGGGGCTCAACATAATTTTCACTAAAAAGAGATTATAAGCCTTGCTTATTGATTCCAAAAAGTTGCAGCCTAAAAACCTGAATATCCTCTGTCGGTTTAAGAAGCTTGAATATACCCGGAAGCCTGAGAAAAAGGCTTTAAAAAAAATGTTACACGAGGGTGTTGACCAGAACACATGCAGCATATACAGCCACCGCCAGAAAAAAGTGCCCGCCTACCCCAGTTTCTCCTTTTTGTGCAGCAAACTGTAAAATAAGTGAAAGATTCTAAGTTTTGTTGTTTTGATGGCATATTTATTATGTTCTATTCTTGTCTGATACATAGAAAAACACTTGTCCTGCAAATTCATTTTTTTCTTCAAGAAAGATCAAACTATAGTAGAAATTATGCATTTCAAAATAAAGTGCCCACTTCTTATTTTCTTAAAAAAAAAAACAAATTGTAGATCCAGTCTGTTGAGTGATCAGTAGTTGATGTGTCCTCCCCTGGCCTTCAACAGTTTTTGCAAACGTTTCGGCATACTCTCCACTAGATTCTTCAGGTGTTGTGGGTCAAGGTCTTCCCAGGCGTTCTCAAGAGCTTGAAAATAGTTATGTTTTTTGGTAACTCCTGTCTTACCAACTCGATGGCCCACAGATTCTCTATTGAGTTCAGATCTGGACTCTGTGGGGGCCATTCCATAGGTTTAATACGGCAGGAACGGAAGAATGCCTTTGACTTCTACGCGGTATGTTTTGGGTCATTATCTTGCTGGAACACAAATTGTTTTCCAGCCCAGTTTTAACCAACGAAACCTACAAATTCTCACGCAATATGTCGATGTAGGAATCTGTTGTCATAATACCATCGATTTTTACCAACACCCGCCCAAGAAAAACACCCCCACACCATCACGCCCCGGGGGTCCACTGAGTTGAACTTTTGCTGGTAATATGTCGATCATGAGCGCTTGAATCTGTTGTCATAATACCACCAAATAGTCTGCCAATATACTAAAGGGATATCGGCTTCCCCCACCAAATTAGGTGGTCGCTTTGTTGACTTTGCTAATAAAAGCACCTTCTACAACCTGCTCTTTATACCGTGTTCAGCGATCCTCTGCGAAGACGATGGAAAACTCCTTGATCTCCCTGAGGGTAACCTTCGGATTTTTCTTAATCTCGAATGATTCTCGCACCTGTTCGGGAATCTGTTCTACGTTTCCTTCCCCCCCGATCAGCTCCTGAACCATAGGTTTTGTACTTTGCGAAAAGTTTGGTAACCGCTGCCTTGCTGTATGCATACTTTTCACCAATTTTGCGATGCGATTCACCTTTCTCGATGTCACGAATAACACATTTTCGGATCTGCAAGGAATAGTTTTGCTTGCCACCGTATTATCCATGGTTATTTAGGCGTAACTCGCACTGAATCTTTCTGACCGACAACTGAAATCCGTAAGAAGATCAACAAACACTTGGAAACGTCAAAAAAATTGAATACGAGGGGCGTTTGGATGTAAAAATTACATACACATAATATATTTTCAATTGGGCACTTTATTATGACACACCAAATTTACACAACGTATGGTTCAAAAAATAATTTTGCAAAAATGTGTATCATCCATTACAAAAATACACATGCATCTTTAAAATAATAATATAATCATGCTTAGAAAAATATATGAATACGGTATAATGAGTTTTACAATGACTTCAGAGATGAGGCGTGTTCATGAGAAAAGTGGGCACTTTATTTTGGCGGTGACTGTATATTTAAAAAATGTTTGCACGGAGAACCACTTAAGAAAAGGAAAGTCGAGTAATCCAAAAATGAAAACACGTGCTTTATGGACCATCACTTAGCTCTCAAAAAGCTAAATAAATTTATGAGCATATCTTTGGATTGATGGAGACGCATGGTTGGCAAGTTGCTTCAAGTGATGAAAACGCGTAGTAGGATAGTCAGCAAAAGCTCTAAAATACATACATTTAATAACGAAATACTGGTGGAATATTTTTCGATAGAGAACAAAACTTCCAATTATTATGACATTCTGAGAGATCGAATATCTCTTTTTCATGGAGTTGCTGTATATTTAAAGCTAGATTTGGCATTTTAAGGGATATTTCATGTTAATTTACGTCAGATATCGCCTAAATCAGAACAGTGGTATAAAAAATTGCAAATCATTTCGTTGTTTACGAATAGCATTCGAACTCCTCGTCTACCCGTCTGTTCAAACTCATATTTATTCGGTCTGGGCACGTTTTTACAACAGTTTGAAAATTTTATAATTTTTCTAAAGTTCTGAAAGACAAACAACCATCACAGACATTCAAGAGACGAAAAATGGCGGGTTTTTAAATGTGTTGAATAAATTGACAGGAATATGAATGAATGAATAATGTGCAACCAAACTCTTTTTTTACCTTGGTATTTTTTTACTATGTTGCCCATTTTCCGATGAGGTTTCGTAGGTTCAATTGACACTTAATGCTTGGACAGACCCGTAAAAAATCCGAGAAAAACGCTATGCTTCTTTTTAGAGCCAGCCTGAATAATCTAATAAGATAAACAAGTATCGCACAAAGGATTCAGTAACTGAATCATTATGATGTGATGTGATTAAAAGCCACCATCAGTTTCCTTCCATCGCAATAATGACTTGTAGTGAACCTCATAACTATTACAGTGCTTTTAATAAATGAAATGGTCTGACGCCTATATGTTACTATGGTAATTAGACAAAAAAGTGAGTAGATAAATACAGTGGAAAACTTTTTGATGTGATTTTACCACAATAGAACTGACTGTTAACTTCGGGTATCGACAAAGAATCTGTACTGAGCCCTTACGGCACGTCCCGCGAGCCAGTTCAGTGCAAGGGAGGGATTCAGTAACGGAACCATTATACTCAGAAAGTTTAGCAGCACTTCTTCTGATCAGCAGTTTCTTTATAAAACAGGCAATTTCAATCCAGGTCTTCCTCACCAAAGATCAGAGATAGTTCTCTCAAAACTTCGTGGTTTTAGATAACCAGTATAGATCCGACATTCGACATAGCAGTTGCATTTTGAAGTTTGATTTTGGTGGTCTGTAGGCTAAACAACTAATTAATTGATCACTTAAAACTATCAAAACAATATATTGATGGCCGCAGAAAAATCTACACGTCAGGTTTTTAACGTGGCCTACTTTTTCCTGTTACACTGAAAATTAATTGTATTTTATATTACGAAATCGAAGGTAGAAATTCGTTGTTTTCTGACACGAAACTGATGTGTTGTTTTAATGAAGATACCTTCGTTATTAATGATACAAACGCAACTGTCAAAAGTACGAAGCATTTGTTCACACAGATAGAACATTCGTGCATTGTACGAAAACAATACAGAGAGTTGCGATAAATGATAAATGATTGGCAGATCTACTTTATCGACACATTCGAAATGTGATTGAAAAACAAGCGTAACGACGTGGAGTTGTCCAGCGTTTTTTTTTTAATGTTTCTGGCATGGGATTCTGAACTGATAATGCACGAAATAATTGATATCACTCGTGCAAAATCGCGCCCATCTTCAAAACACGCGCCGCTCCAAACTGCTACTATGAACCATAATTGTTGCTTGGCTTTCCCAAGCTTAATGCGATACAACCAGACTGGGCAGACGAAATTCCTACCAAGCTTCCTTAGTAGCTCCCGTGATTGGATATCGATCATCTTTCCCATTATCCACTGTCGAAAAAAAAAACTCATTTAAACCCCTCAAGCGCGGATTGTACAACATATAATCGCAATGCATGCTCGGGCTAACAGGCATCTACATGTTGTGCAATGCAGCAGCATAGAGAATTCGCGTCGGATTCCTTTCCTCGTCAGCCGACTCGGTCGGTCATCAGCAGCAGCAAAAGTGTCCGTGCACACGCGGAGCCAAGTGCAAGTGTCCACTTTTCGAACAAACAACGAAATCCTTGGGCAGGTGGAGGATGCCGGTACAAGTTGGTTGCGGGGAGGAAAAGGGCCAAGACGTCCAAAAATGAAGCAAACCAAAAGTAAAAAGAGCGAAAAAAAAATCAGAGAAGATTGATGGTAATCAATAAACTGGAAATACGATTTGGGTAATGCGAAAAGAGTTGTGATCAGGTGAACGTGCCAGGGGATAGGGAGGGGCAAAGGTGGTGATGCGTTTTTGATACCAGAAGCAAGCATTAAATAATAAGAGAGCTGAGTAGCGATGATGAGTATTGGTGACCAGGTTGTTTTTCGGTTGTTCTTCTTCCAGGGTTTTGAGGATTGGGACGGGATTGACGAACGGGGAGCTCCGAAAGAAATTAATCATATTATTAAACTTTGCGCTGGTCTTCCGAAGTATCGGCTGAATGGCAACCGGAGAACGGCAGCAGAAGGCTTTAGGGCTATGATTATGTGAGTGCGCTGAGCCGACCGGGTACGCAACGAATTGCATTCCTGGATGCGCGATTTAGGCCCTGGGGACGATTACAACGACGAGGACGATGACGACGACTACGGTGGCGTCAATCCTGTCCTGTTCAGCTTCGATATAAACGCTGGCCTTAGCAACTGAATAGTGGCCCTCGAGAGGGGGAGATGGAAAGTGGATTTTAATTCATTCTCAATTCAAAATTCTATTACCCTGGACAAAAGGTGGTTAGCCGGGACGTCCCCACGAGACGCTCTTGAATAGGGGGGGTTCAATTTTGGTTGATTATTACAAGGAAGCCCCACCTGATAGGCTTTGACGAAAGTTTGACTTGATTTCGACGCTTCCGGGCGTAATTATCGGCAATGATAGCGCGATCGCTCGGGAGCTGCACGGAATCGGGAAGGATAGTGCCACGAGAGATGATGCATTAGGGTAGCAGCAGAAGCAGCAGCAGCAGAAACGCATTAAAGCCATACTCGCTGTTGAGCGCGGGATCGTCCCCCAGGAGCCAGGAATTCTTCATTCGACTCAGCTGCTTAATTCACGTTTTTGGGCAGATTTTAATTGAAAAAGGCAATCTCGAAAAATGAGCGTCTACTGGTTTGGGGCTTCGTGTAGGCCGAAAAATTAGAACCAAGAAGAAGAAAAGCTCATTTTTCTTATCTCGAGTGCTCGAGTGGCGCGTCGCTCATCGTCGTCGTCGTATGCATGGAGAGTGCGAAAGAGTTCTTTCGGGGCGCGGATAGCGGCCATCGACCTGCCATCATCGACGTCAATGCTCAGCATGAGTCGCCCGGGACACATCATCGAGCAAGTGCAGTGGAGAAATTTGTGCAACAAACATACATACTTTTACATGGGCGGACGACA
Organism: Aedes koreicus; assembly: GCA_024533555.2. NCBI lineage: Eukaryota > Metazoa > Arthropoda > Insecta > Diptera > Culicidae > Aedes > Aedes koreicus. The sequence goes on from JAHHFK020003730.1 coordinate 179,957, forward strand.
TGGTGCTGGCCCGAAATTGCAACGGTGCTCCACTGTTGAGACGGAGGTGATGTTCGCGACCAGCATCCGCGTCTCTTTATAAATCAATCTCGTCAACTGTCAAACTTTTTGCATGTTCAACTTTTCAGCGAATACGACTAAACAGTAGCTGCAACGGTTTTCGTTCGTTGTGGTGGACTTTTTACGATACGGACCCGGAATGACACCGGGAAGAAAATCTGCGGGGCGTGTGTCTTGCGGTTGGTTTTGGGAGAAAAAAAAAAGATGAGCAAAAGCTTGGAAACTGTTGGGAAGTGCGGTAATGGCCCTTCTTCATGTATCCTGATGCTAAATTTGACAACTGAAATCGATGAAACGACGATTGTATCCATCTGTTGATGTTGACTGCTGTGACAGACAGTATTCGAAAATTCGATGAATATTCATTGAAATGGAGGGACCTCCAATTTTTGGCGATGTTTTGAGCGAATGGAAATTAAAATTACTGTCAACTATTGGACATTTCATCAATGGAATCCAAAGCACACGGATGATAACATAGCTAGTTCGATAGAGCGAATATTAAGTTGCTGTGGTCATTTGTTATGTTGTCTGAATCGTAACAAATTTTCAACAGTTGAAGACCGCTTGAAGTTTGTTAAATGTTTTGATATCCTTGAGGTCAAGAATGTAAATTTTGTACCAAAAGTGGTGAACCCACCAAAACTTTTGGTTATTTTGTAGGTATTCTAAATGATTTCAATTTGATATTTGGGGATCAAACATTATGCTGTTTTCGTGAGAAAGCAGTTGATTCTTAGCCAATTAAAAAATAGAGCCAAATTTAGTAAAAGCTTGGATTATTATAATTTTTTCATAAATGGTCATGATTTTCTGGGTCTGTCAGTAAATTTCATTGAATCGTAAAGAATTTTCATAAGCTCAGATTATTTATTATGTTGGAAACTGCTACACAGTACAGATTACCTTTGTAGTAGTTTTTAGGCCCATAATTATAAGAAAATGGCAAACAATTGTGCTCAGATTATAACATTTGAAGGGAACATAATCTTTCAAATTTATCAAAAAGTGACCGTTATGGTTAAATTTTCTTTTCCTATTTCAGAAAGGAGAATTTACCTGTTCTAGAATAGTCCAATAATTTATTAATATATTCATATCATCGTTCATGTATCAGATGGTTTTGTTTGTTAACATTTATTTGCTTCGTGATCCTCTTTCTATTATAATCGACAGAATAATACAGAACGGATTGAATGTGTTTTCAAATACACACACTAACAAAATTTCATGTAAATTTCTATCCCATGAGACCGACATCTGCAAGCATCCTTTAACACACAAGAATGAGTTTAAAAAAATGAGAAAGTAAACTCAATCAAACTCATCTTTTGTCGACTTGCGTATGTGTCAGTTTCATGGGACGTAATTTTACACGAAATCTTTCTTTACTTTTCCCGACTTTTTACAAACATGAATTACGTCTCGTGTAAAATTCATAATTTCTAAGTGTGCAGCCAAACTTCTCAAGACAATAGTGTTACTATTGTAGGCAGCCCCTTTTTTAGGCTATCGTCCCACTTGAACTGCGTATGAAAATGCTATGTTGGATATCGAAGTTTTACGCATCTTTAAGTTATTTGTCATCGAAGAAAATCGATTTTTGATTTCGGTCCCTAGGAGAATTCAATGTCTAATTTTTTTTTAAATATAATATAATATAATATAATCGCGTTTTAGTACAGTTTAGTACAATACAACGCTAGCATTCTCCAGAGTTGTGATCGAGGTAGGCTTTGCGTGTGGACGGACGTCTTGTTTGATTTCTCAGTGGCGTTTTTTTTTTGTCTCTTCAGAAAAGTTTGGGACATTTCTTCAGAGAATTTCAGGGAAGTTTCTCAGAAGAACTACAGGAAAGTTCTTCACAGGAACTTAAGGGAAGTTCTTCATAGAAATTAAGGAAAATTCGTTAAAGGAACTCTAGGGAAGTTCTTCAGAGAAACTTCGGGAAAGTTCTTCACAGAAATTTCGGGAAAGTTCTTTACAGAATTTCACGGAAATCCTTCGGAGATATTCTTCAGTAAACTTCGGAGAAGTTCTTCAGAAAATTTCGGTGAAGTTCTTCAGAGAACTTCGGGGATGTTCTTCAGAGAAATTTGGTGGAATTCTGCAGAGAACTTCGGCAAAGTTCTTCAGAGATCTTCGGGGAGGTTCTTCAGAGAACTTCTGGGAAGTGCTTCAGAGAAGTTCAGGTAAGTTCTTCTGAGAAGGCTATGGAAGTTCTTCTGAGAAGCTCTTATAAATCGGCTTTAAGGTTTCAAATTATTCGTCTGTACCAATTCTTCGAGCAGCAAAAAGGGGGAATTTGCCAATTTTGTAGGAGTGTTAGACGGAAAGCACTTTAGTATAAAAGCCCCTGCAAAGACCGTCAGTAATTTAGCTTGTGTGTTTGTGTGTGTGTGTGTGTAGTGTTTTTTTGTTTTTGTGTGTGTGTGTGTGTGTGTGTGTGTGTGTGTGTGTGTGTGTGTGTGTGTGTGTGTGTGTGTGTGTGTGTGTGTGTGTGTGTTTGTGTTTGTGCGTGTTTGTCCTATCTAACACTCATCGGCCGGCAATGGTATTATGGAAGAAATCTGTTTACAACAATCATTCAAGTGACCATTGGAAGCAGCTTTAATCCGGGAGCTAGAAAGTAATAGTGATCTACAGCAGATCCAGCAACCCATTTCAGAATGTCTGGAGAGTCACGCCCATTCCGAGGTTACTTTCACATACAATAAAACCCGCATGTAAACATTACCGATATCATTTGGATAAGGGCATTGCAACACACTTTGAATTTTAAAAACACTTTAAATTTTTTTTTTTGAAGTTTTAAATTTCCAAACCAGGCACGTATTTACTATTATTAGAAAGTAGGATTTTTGTTATACCTATAGTTAAAATCTGATAGATCCCACCCATGTCCGCCTCCTCAATCATACTAGCTTTTGCATTCGTAAAAATAAAAATTTTCGACGTTGATTCGTAATTAATTACTTGCACTCACGATTACACATGCGCAAAAATTAACATTACTGAACCGCCCGCTAGATATGCAACCTGCATAACAGAACTCTGTACACCCCATGGTGAATGCACCTAAAATTATGTGCAAGCTTTTCACCCGCCCATGTGCGTTGTTTTCGTTTGCTGTTTTCGTCTGACCAGCAAATGGCCGTTCTCTACATTGCACTAGTCTTCTTTTTTCACTTCACACTTTGCCATTAATGTAAATCCCCGCCCTGAGGCGACTCTATATCGAGCTGCAAAACTGCTAATAATCATCGATTCACTCACGACAAAGCGCAAAAACACTCTAAACTAATAAATTATGCCCGAGTGTCACAATATTCCCACTAATAACCAAAACTAAGCTGATGTAACTCTTCTTCCGGGTGCGGGGGCGAAGCACAAAAACAAAAACAAAACGGGGAAATACTACCGACACTCACACCTTTCGGGAGGGAATCGATTGCGTTCACTACGTCTTACACAAAGCACGTGGAGATTTTATGATTTCACTGTTAGTTTAAGTTAAATTACGAATTATAGTTTGATTTTTTTTCGCGTAAACGACGCAACAAAAACAAAACACGTCAGTTTCAACGCACGGCTTGCTGCGATCTCTTGAAAATACTTAGTATTTAGCTTGGTATCCAAATCCCCTGGTCTATACTTTCTTCGGATGAGGAATTGCAAACCAAAATAATACATTCACTTTGAAGTAGACACTTTCACAGGTGATCGGGATTAGTTGGTTCCCACAACACCGGATGTTTCTCCCACAGCTCAAGCAAGTGAAATTTATTTTCCTGGTCCATTTTTACTTTAAAAATGCCGCGGAAGCACAAACTAGCAAAAAATTCAAACGAACTGTCAAAAAACTTCGACCAAAGAACTATGAACTATTCCGTCCGGATGGAATAGTTCATAGCCAACTACTATATTATAGAAACTGTCGCTAGAGTGTTCACATGACAACGGGCACGGCTCTATTTCATAGCGTAAACTATCGCTTGCAAGTCATAACTATGAGCTATCAATACATAGTTTAGGTGTTCCTATGAACTATTACATAGTTTTCTAGCATATAGCTCACTATATACTAGAAATAGCTGCCGTGTGGCAACACCTTTAGCAACAAATTTTGGACAAACCGCCTGAGGGTTAGTTAAGCGAAAACATTTTATTTCTGTTTCAAATGCGATACCTTCAGAATTACATTCACATTCCAAGAAACATATGTACAAAAAATAGGTTCGGTTGCAGCATCTGAATTTTGACCAGATTAAGACACATTGATGTTACCTCAACCACATTGTAACAAATGTGAATGACTGCTTTCGCGAATCAAATTAAAAACAGCTCACATTTTCCTCACACATAAAAGCCTTTTTCAAGATAGTTAAGATATTAGATATTTATGACAGTGAGTGAGAACCTCCAGATCAGTGTTTTATTTTATGGTTACTTCTCTGATAGCTTCTTTCGAGTTATGATCTGAAGAATTCTATTTTTCACCAGCAAAAGAAAAGTACATTTTTTATATATTAGTTGACACATAGGTCTAAAAAAACCGAATAACAGGAGACTTTTATCGATAGGGCCAAAAATAACCCAAAGGAATCCATAATCTCACAGTTAATTTATTTCCTCTCTGTAATATATCCACATGACTGACTTCTTCATCAAAAAAATGAATACCTTCAAGTCTAGCATCAAGTCTGATTTTTTTTTTTTTGAGTTCCACAATCGGCAATGGAGGAGGTTGGGTGGTGGGGGAGAGAAGGGGATATGTAATAAAAGAAGAAGGTTATTCTATTGGCATTTATAGGAATTTGCTCGAGTTTACTGACGATTTTGAAAAAGTTTTTTAGTTTTTATTTTTTATTTTATTTTAAGAGATCAAGTGCAGTGCCAAATCTAAAATAATGATACAAGATCATTGCTTATAAGTAAACTTTCATGAATATGTATAAATAATTTTATGAAAAGTACGGTCAAAGAAAGAGAAATAACAACTAATAATGAATCCATCTAATACTAGCGGTATTTGCTTACAATATATTGGATGTTGGATTAAACTTCCAGTGTAGTTTACAATTTCACAATGAATTTGTTCGGTTCCTTTTTTTGTGTCAATAAACATCATATTGCACAGTTAAATATACGTTTATATTGTTTCTTGTGGTTTCGGGCAATATAATTTTGTTTAAATTCAACCTTATTCAATCGTAAGTTTCATGAATAAAATTTTAACCTCCACCTCTCTTCGCTTTCTCCCACTCTCCACAGCAACAAGCCTTAGCTCTGACTCGTCCTAAATCCCCGAAGAAAGAATCATCCGTACCGGTTTCTCCCTCGAATGGTCGGGAGGTGGAAATGTCCAGCCCGAAAGTGCACCTCTCATCGTCGTCCTCGTCAAACATTTCGGATCTAGCGGGTGCCACGGCCGTTGCTGCGGCCGCAGCCGCTGCTGCCGCGGCCATCAACGCTAGTGATAATCTAAACCTGTCCGCCAATTCTGCGTCCAATCTGAACGCCAACGGTGGCAACTCATCGAATAGAAGTACCACTCCACAGCAGCACC
>JAHHFK020003731.1:0-62293 GCA_024533555.2 Aedes koreicus
CCATATCAGAAACATTAAAAAAAAAAAAAACACTGGACAAACTCCACTTGTTTGCGCTTTTATTTCAATAACATTTCGAGTCGATACAGTAGATCTGTCAGTCAAGCATGCAACCACCAGAGAGATGTTTCTTGTTAATTTGTAACAAAATATTCGTAGCTCTTCATATTGTCTTCGTACCATGCAAGAATGTGCTTTCTATGTCAAAAAAATGCTTCGTTTTCTTGACAGTTGCGTATGTGTGGCATGAATTACGATGGTAGTTTCATAAAATGTACAAATCAGTGTCTTTGCAGAAAACAACGAATAAATTTAATTAGTCCTACCATCGATTTCATAATCTAAATCTATAAAAATGAATTTCTGTCTGTCTGTCTGTCTGTCTGTCTGTCTGTCTGTCTGTCTGTCTGTCTGTCTGTCTGTCTGTCTGTCTGTCTGTCTGTCTGTCTGTCTGTCTGTCTGTCTGTCTGTCTGTCTGTCTGTCTGTCTGTCTGTCTGTCTGTCTGTCTGTCTGTCTGTCTGTCTGTCTGTCTGTCTGTCTGTCTGTCTGTCTGTCTGTCTGTCTGTATGTCTGTCTGTCTGTCTGTCTGTCTGTCTGTCTGTCTGTCTGTCTGTCTGTCTGTCTGTCTGTCTGTCTGTCTGTCTGTCTGTCTGTCTGTCTGTCTGTCTGTCTGTCTGTCTGTCTGTCTGTCTGTCTGTCTGTCTGTCTGTCTGTCTGTCTGTCTGTCTGTCTGTCTGTCTGTCTGTCTGTCTGTCTGTCTGTCTGTCTGTCTGTCTGTCTGTCTGTCTGTCTGTCTGTCTGTCTGTCTGTCTGTCTGTCTGTCTGTCTGTCTGTCTGTCTGTCTGTCTGTCTGTCTGTCTGTCTGTCTGTCTGTCTGTCTGTCTGTCTGTCTGTCTGTCTGTCTGTCTGTCTGTCTGTCTGTCTGTCTGTCTGTCTGTCTGTCTGTCTGTCTGTCTGTCTGTCTGTCTGTCTGTCTGTCTGTCTGTCTGTCTGTCTGTCTGTCTGTCTGTCTGTCTGTCTGTCTGTCTGTCTGTCTGTCTGTCTGTCTGTCTGTCTGTCTGTCTGTCTGTCTGTCTGTCTGTCTGTCTGTCTGTCTGTCTGTCTGTCTGTCTGTCTGCACCTTATAGGCTCGGAAACTACTGCACCGATCGGCGTGAAATTTTGTATGAAAGGTTCTTATGATAGGCAATGATTGCATGGTGCTTTGAGAAAACACGCTCTTCTGGAAGGGAGAGCTCCCATACAAATGAAACACAAATTTCTACCAAACATGAGAATTATGCCGGTTGCTTCAACTCAAAACGTAACGTAACGGGTAAGAAGCATGTTTTGATAGAACTTTGAACCCCGCTTATTCAAAAAAAAAATCGTTCGGAAAAAAAACCATCGACATGCCAGATATATTCAATTTTCCATCGTAAAGTTGCAAGCGTAGCAGCGCACGCACTGGGATCAACTAGTATAAACTCAAACTAATTTTCAGTGTGTTGGTTTTGTATATAGACTGTTCCAGAAAGTATAAGCACACTTTCAAAATGACAAAAAAGTCTTATATTTTTTTAGTTTTAATAATTTTAATAATTTTATATGATATTTTACTCTCGTTTAATCAAAATATTTAATCATAGCCAAGACTCCTAACTTTTCCTCGAACATGACCCATTAGCTTCTGCACAGTGGTACTTCCCACCATTTTGACCACTTTTGGCCAATCTTTTTTAAATTTTTGGATGTCGTCCGCTGGTTTTATGAATTTTCGAAACTTTGCTTTGGTTAAAGCTCAAAAAGTCTCGATTGGCCGTGCCTTCGGGCAGTTCGGCGGATTCATGTCTTTCGGCACGAAACATACATTTTGACTTTTGTACCATTCTAAAGTGTCCTTTGCGTAATGACATGACGCAAAATCAGGCCAAAGCACTACTTGACCTTCGTGCTGCCTGATCATCGGCAATAATCGTTTCTGGAGACATTCCTTAACGTATTTCTGAGTGTTCATCGTCTCCGTTGTGATGTACGGACTAGATGTTTTACCACACTCGCATATTGCCTGCCAAACCATAACCTTCTTACCGAATTTTTCGGTAAAAATTGCCTTCTCCGTTTCGGGGATGTCTTTGTCTTCGCTTACAGTATAGAATTGTGGTCCGGGAAGCGTTTTGTAATCTAGTTTCACATACATTTCATCGTCCATTATTATACACCCAGAATTTCTACACAATAACGAATCGTAGAGCTTGCGGACCCGTGGTTTCACGGACGCGGCCTGTTTTGGGTTCCTTTTGGGTTTTTTTCTGCTTCCGGTATGTTTTTAGTCCAAGTCTTTCTTTGGCACGCATGACGTTACTCGACGAGGTCCCTGGTTATTTCGCAATATCCCGAACGGAAGTCGCTGGTTTTCGCTTGTAGGCATCCCTGATCTTTTTATCGATATCCGGATTAACAGGACTGGATTCCCGACCACTCTTCGGCGCATCTTCAAACGTACACTGTTCTCTATATTTTCGAATCGCAGATCGTACCGCTCCGACGCTTACACCCTCTTCCTTGGCCAATTTTCTCAAGGAGAGTCGGCTCACAGTGAACTATTTGTGCACGATATTTTTTGGTTGTTCCGGAGTAAGACCGCGCATTTTGATAGGTAACACAAAACTGACCTCTGTTTGATGCTATGTCATTCATAAATGTGCAAACAAAAGGACGCAGCCAAAACATGTTGAAATATTTCATTAAATTCAAAGTGACCTTTAAAATAAGGTGTGCTTATACTTTCTGGAACAGTCTGTAATACTCTTGACCCGGGAGCTGCTTGAAATCAGCCATGACGCATGTTTCATCATCCATTACGACGCAAACAAGCTTGGTCAACAAACTCGTGTACAACTTACGCGCTCTTCCTTTAGCTGTTGTGTTTTGCTTATCATCTCGATTTTGTGTCACTGTAACCTTATTAGTTGACAGTCCGGCTCGTTTCTTTGGTCTTTCCACTGTTTTGTGGGACTTTCCCAATTTGTTTCCGATATCTCAGATGGAGAGGTTGGAATTGCGTTTTAAAATGCTGGCCACTATTCTTCCGGGCGCTGCAGCTTCCGGGTTTCGGTTTTCTCCTAATCTCGGCTTCTTGGCGGTCGTCAGACGTTCTCCGAACACTTTTATAACATTGGTCACAGTTGATTTGGCAATATGAAGTGATTTTTGCCAAGTCGGCGTGGGAATAAGTCCGCACACAGTGATCGGAAAAGCCTTCTTTCGCGGCGAAATCAATAACTCCTAAGGATTACGTTTACGAATCTTGGTGTCTTGTACAAAGTTGTACCTAAACAAGTTGCCCATCTTGTGGTGATAATTTTGTAGTTCCAAATTTGCTTTACATCAGGGTGTCTCTAAAAAATTAGTTTTTTTTTAGTATAACTTTTTTGTTTCTCATTTTGATAAAAAATGGTCTTGCAACAAAATATAGAGAACGTTATTGCGCACATTTTTTGCTCAACAAAATTGTTTAATACCAAGCCAAAGCCAATTTAACACGCTACAGGCTGTTCATTCACGACTTGAGCGTCTGACGCTTGTGCACTGCTGCAGTTCAGAGCTATTTTGCTGGTGTAGATTAGGGTGTCCCTAAAAAAAACAATCTTTTCTTTATTACCTTTTAGTTTCAATTGTTAGGAAAAAAAATCTTCAAACGAAGTGTAGAGAATTGTGTATGCATGTTTTTGCTGAACTAAGTGTTTGGGTACATTTTATTTTTCAAAGATACGGGTAATTATAACGAAAAACATGTCCAATTTTAAGCCGTCCCCGCTCATGTGCCCCATGAGTACCCGGGCGCATTTATACAGATATTTGTTCCTTGATACACAATAAAACATGAATTTAATGATTTTATGGCCAAGTCTCGCCTAAACAATCATTATGTCAAAAAAATAGAACGCATGTTTTTAGTTGAAATAACCCGTAACTTTTGAATAAGTTATATTTAACAATTTTGCTTAGCAAAAATGTGCGCTATAACGTTCTCTATAGTTTGTTGCAAGACCACCTTTTATCAAAATGAGAAACAAAAAAATTATAATAAAAAAAAAATCATTTTTCAGAGACACCCTGATGTAAAGCAGAAAAATATCTCTATCATGGTCGAATGAAGAGCTAGAAATATGGTCTTTAGCAAAATTGCTTGAAATTATATATCCTACAAACTTGCCTTTGACATTACCCTTCTATTGTGTTGCGTTCAAAAGTTGGCAACAGCGCCGCCCCTGGCGGTAAAGTTTGGAACTACAAAATTATCACCACAGGATGGACAACTTGTTTAAGTAACTAGAAAATAAGAAGAATGATTAGTAATTTCCATTTAATTCCAACTACCTTTATTGCTTATCTTGACAGATACGCGTATTTCGTCTACAATGTGCAGACTTCTTCAGTGTCGTGTACTAATACTCGACTATTAGTACACACGAGTATTAGTACACGACACTGAAGAAGTCTGCACATTGTAGACGAAATACGCGTATCTGTCAAGATAAGCAATAAAGGTAGTTGGAATTAAATGGAAATTACTAATCATTCTTCTTATTTTCTAGTTACAGGTATTCCACTAAACAGCTCACACTCTCCATAATTCAAATTGTTTAAGTAGAACTTTGTAGAAGACAACATGATTTGGAAACGTAACCCTTAGGAGTTATTTAATTCCTGTGAAAAAAGGCTTTTCCGATCACTGTGCGGCGTGTGAATAATGGGAATTTTGCTTATGAGCGTGCAAAATTTTCATACGCTGCTCTTCTTGCTTCGACGCTATTTTTGACAACTGAATAGAAAATGGCAAAAACAAAATAGCATAGCATAGCATAAACCAGGTTGCACAATATCGTAGGTGGTACAAGCTCAGAACTGTTGTTAAGAGGGAGATGCAGCTTCATCGGTTGCTGTTACACGGAAACAAATCTGATTCAGTTTTCATGATTTGCATATCATGAAACCAGAAACTGTATTTCTTCATGAAATCATGACAGTGAATCATGAAATCATGACTACGAATGACCAAAATGACCAATATCATGATTCAGCACAACCATTTTCATGAACCAGAAATCATGACCACTACCAGCGTTACGTGTATCTGTCAAAACGTGCTCAATCATGTTTCAGAGTCGTTCGCGTTCGTGAGTGTTGAATTTTAGGTTATTTCTATTTAGAATTTCGTGCGTTCCGTTGCCATCTCGTGTCCGCTAAAGTACCGGTAAGTGAGATAAATTAACGAGCAAGAATATGAAAGAATAAGTTGTTTGCTACCGACTAAATTCAGTGCTCGTTTTTTCCGATTTTTTCCAACAGAATACCCGTTACCCATCAGGCAGTTGCCTCAATCAGCGCCGTCCAGTTTCATCTCCACTCCAAAGGTAAATGAATTGTCAAACAATTATCAATAACTTATTCTAAACAACGTATTTGAATTTGTAGACAAAGAGGGAAACAGAGATTCAAAAATAATTTCTCCAAACTCACAGCAGCCCCTCGAAAACTAGCATCAGCATCATGTTAGGGAAATGTTATTCTTTGTGTCGATGGTTAGGACTAGCGGGTGTGAAGGAGCTATTTAAGGTTTTCAAACATTCCATGATTAATTCCTTCTTCCTTTTTTTGTTTATCATGATTTGGATTCATGGTGCTAGAAAAAAAGCGCGGAATCATAAACTTTGCGCATCCACTATCATGAGCCAATTTCATGATTATCAGAACTCAAATCATGATTTGGGGAGCTGAGACTCATGATATCATGATTCCGATTCATGATCTACTCTCAGCAGTGCAATTCGTATCGCCCCGGGTGCATTAATCATATCATGACCCCAAATCATGGTGTATTTTCATAAAGTGAAAATACACTAGGCCCATGATATCATGAGTCGTTTTGACCATCTTTGGGAGCGGGTTTGTTTCCGTGTGAATAGTAATTTGACAGCAATCCCTACCTCTTAGATAAAGGGTGTGTAGAAAATGGCAAAAACAAAATAGAGTCAAAATTCCGTACGCATACACCTACAAAAAGAGGGGTGTTCAAGTGTTTTAAATGTACGTTTAAAAAAACCACATTATATTTGAGTCGATCATGATTTGACCGTTCCATCCTTAATGAACAGGGGGCGCAAGAGTAGGTGGTTTTTAAGCAAAAATTTGAACTACACAGAAAAAAAATATGAAAATTACTTTTGATGTAATCTAAAACTTCAATGAATATATATCGACATAATCAATGGCTGTATGAAATTGTTAATTTGAAATATCGTAAATAGCTATAAACACGGCCTTTATGGAAAGCTTTATTATATTCATTACAATCTCTCAGCTTGAATTCATATTTGCAGCCAATAAAATATAGATCGACACGCTCTTATTTTTGCGTCTTGAACGCTTGAAATTTACGTGATATCAACAAAATTCAGAACCACCGATCAGTTTCTCAAGTCAAAATAAACAAGTGGTCACCGTCATGTTGTGTTTGTGCACGTTTGGTGACTCAAGCATGAAGAATTGTGAAAAACATTTTTAAAACGTACGAAAAAAATGTGTGTGACTATGGGAATCGTAGTGAGTGTACGTAGGATTTTTTGGATCACACACGAATACACCGAGACCGGCATGATTTTAAGTGCCCGTTGCCAAAAGTAAAGTCGTCTCAAACCTCAAACCTGAAAATAAGCCATCTAACTGCTGTAGCCAAATGGAATTACTTTTTTTTTAAAGGCCAATAAATAGACGGTTTTCCGAAATCAACAACTTATTCCATTCATTTTTATCAATGAAAGAAATCAAAGATCTATATTATTTCTAACTTCAAAAGATCTCAACCTTAGATTACAACATATTTTAAATTTACAGCTCATATGTAGACAGCACAAGTAAATGTATAGCTAATCTTTTTCAATGCTGTATATCTAATATCACGCGTAAATTTCTGTTGAATATAATAGAGGTAAATGTATGACATTCAAGTACTCATAATTTTTCAGGTTGACAACCGGTATAAAAAAGAAAAACGTAGTCCTTCGTTAAAAATTTGCTTAAGGCACTTGTAGGTCTGTAGATCTTATTTCCAAGTGGTTTTAAAGTCATAAAAAACTATTGATTGCAGAATTGCTGCACACACTAGGATGCATTTTGTCAAAAATATTTCTAATATGCCCAGTTTGATAGAAACAAGTAATGTTTTACGTCATCTTATATGAAATGTTAGATTTGCTGAAACCCCATGCAGTTTCATGGGGTTTAATTCATGTACATTTGAAGCAGGTATCGGTTAAATCAGGTCTGTTGTATGAAAAATTGCAAACTATTTCGTTATGCACGCTTTCTTTGACTTAAAACCGAGGGGAAATTTTACACGCGTTTTCAAATTCATTACTTTTTCCTGTGTGAGTAAAAATCTTGGTCTGTTTTAGCCGAAATTTTTGACATCTTTTCAAATGACTTGTCAATAGTGTTTTAATTGAATCCCAAAAAGGAAACTTAATTCTTAATAACGAGATTCGTTTTACGTAAAAACTTTGTTTACAAAATCCCGGCAAAGTTCTTAGATTAAGGTTCGTGTGAACTTACTAAAAAAAAAAAAAAAAAAGTACGCTCTGTGTGAATCTGCAAATAAGAAATAATTCCGCGAAAATTAATATTCATCTCCTTTCCAATATCCCTAGCATGGCAGTAGTCACAGTTGTCAACATTAAAGCGAACTTAAATCAACTCCATTAAGAAATGAAATTGCAGTCAAATACATTGAAGGAGACACGACTTTCAGGTTTTCTTCCCGTCGCAACGACAAATAGGAAGAAGAAGAAAAAAAAACTAAAGTAGAGAAAAAGTTGCACTTCTATTCAATTGTTGGCAAGTAGCATTTATCACACGAGGCCATCGCAGGGGCGGATCTCAGAATGACGAACAGAAGTAAAAAAAGAACCACAACTGCAGAGGCAAAAAAAAAATCGGCCAGCAAGTTGCATTTTCCTCCATCTCCGTTTGGGAGACCGAGCACTCGCATTTGCCAATGTGCCATTATTCTTTAATTGAAATAATGGACGAGTGAAATGTTATGGTTTAGGAAAGAATAAATGTACCGCCGCCTTCCTCGCCGCCATCATCGCTAGGGAAGGGAACTGCAGTGGATTTGCAGTGGGGGAAGAAATGAAATAAAAAAAAACTGAAATGAAAATGGAAAATCATGAGGATCCTTGGTAACGAGCGAGAAAAGAATTGCAGCAGGAACTAAAGCTTCTATTATTTGCAAGAAGCGTGTTGCTTTTTTGTCGGTCAACGAAATATCGCTACAGTACTCGATGGGGAAGGAGCATATCTAAGTGGGTGATAAAGGCTATTGTGCTAACGAGAATTGAAAGGCACTGGTCGCAGGAGGAGTTTTAGATAGTTGCCGTTTTTTTTTTTTTGGTGATTCTTACACTGGAGGAAAAAATTGGAATGCGTTCGAGATTTTGTTTATGCCTATTTTTTCAAGCATCGGAAAATGATTAGTATAACATTAGAAATTCTTTGTATTGTTTCGAAAAACAACTCAATACTTTTCCCAGTCTACAAATGCAAAACGAAACAAATGAATCGCATTTGATTCGAGACATTGCACACAAAAATGCACAAGTTATTCAATGAATTATGCGGCTGGCGTTTGCTTTTATAATTATGAACCGTCAAGTGTTATTTATATTCAGCGTGGTGAGGCATCGACGTTGAAAACGTGACCGAGAAAGCACTTCGAAATCTACATAACATCTAGTGTCCATAAATCCTAAATTTTTTCCGCTCTATGACCTGCAAGAAAACCCCGAATTGTGTTGATTTGCCTCTGGGACATTGAAGAATGAAATTTCTTTTGCAAACATCATCAATTATTGTATGATTATTTATCATCTGTCACACGTAGGTGCTTTTTGAGGTCCTGATATTTGAGCATTGACAATCATAATAATGTTCATTTTACTGAAGGTCGAAGTAGTCTCTGCTTCATTTTTAGGAAAAAATAAGTGGTGTGTTATATCAGGGATATGATCGCAAGGTTCACGTAGGACCGCGTTGTTTTATAGTAATAATGGTAAGCGCAATAAATTTGGCATTTTGACGTAGGACTACGTCTTTGTTTTCAATATAGGGGTACACGTTGCGAGTACGAAAATTTGGAGCGTCACGAAATATGCTTAGGTTTTGAAAGTCTAGGTAATTTCATGACGGATTTTCAAAATTTTTGCCACGATCGATTGCAAATATTTCTACTCATCAATTCCATAATTGAAAACTATTAATTTCAAATAAAAAACTATTGAAATTCTTATTAATATAAAAATGAATTTCCATCGAACTGACCCTTATAGACATAGAAACTACTTAACCGACTGGCGTGAAAATTTGTATGCAGGGGCTTTTGGGACCGAGCAAGCTTCTAATGATGGTTTAAGACCCCCCTCCCCCTCTATGGAATGAGGGGCTCTCATACAAATGAAACACAACTTTCGGCATAATTCGAGAACTAATCAAGCAAATGGAACCAAATTTGGCAAGTGCCAGTTTTTGAAGGCAAAAAAGGTTTTTATGGCAATCACAAACCATGGGGTCTCAACCTTCCACCTCTAGAAAGGGGGGAAACAGGAACTTCTAATAACTCAAGAACTAATCAAGTAAATGGAACCAAATTTGACATGTGGAAGTACTTGAAGGCAAGAAATGATTATTTGGTAGTTCGAGACCCTTCCCACTTATAGAATGGGGGGCTCCCATAAAAAAGAAACTGGATTTTTTGCATAACTCGAGAACTAACTAATCAAATGGAACCAAATTTGGCATGTGGAAGTTTTTAAAGGCAAATTTTTTTTTTTCGAGAAAAGGGGGGATGCTTTCACACAAACGAAACTCAAAATTCAACCAAACATGAGAGTATATCATATTTATTATTCGATACATTATAAATGTTACATAATATGATTCAATATTGCAAATCACTAAGGGTCATTTGACGTGTGCTTATTTGCAATCACAGTCCACTGTTTGATGGCATGTGATAATTTCTGTTTTATGGCATGTGAAGTGTGAAGTTCGTTGGTAATATTATCTTCGAATTTCAATCAGTGTTTAAAAGTGTTTCTTGCGTTCTAATACGATGGATAGAGTCCATACCATTCGATAAGAAACAAATTATTTTAAGGAAGTGAAAGTAAAATGTCGCAGCATATGGCTGCAAACTATATTCGTGAGTTGCTCAAGCTTTAAGCTTCAGCTTCATGACGAAGTGAGGTGGCTGCACTAGCTGTTCCCCTGACACCAAAACGGCCCCTTTCAAGGCCTCCAAAATAACTGGAAAAGAGAATTGTTCGAAATGGGCGGTTGCAAAAAATATCGTATGTCGAAGCCAAGGTGTTTTCAACATTTGTACATTTTGCAGTGTTGTACACACATAGGCCTAGAAGAAAACGTATGCAATTGGTGTTGGATGAAACCAGTCTCGTGGGTAAAAATTTCCTAAATGTCTACCCGCATAAACAATTACCATAAGAAGCACCTAACCACCATTTCGGGTTATCATCTCAACTGTAACCGGTACGGTTAAACCATAGACTAACTCTAAGACCAGTAGGTCCCGAACAAATACGATTTTTTTCTTGGCTCTGTCAGTACTAGCACATCGGTCCCAAGCTCGGTCCCAAGCTTAATAATACGCCCCTAATAATGAACTCACACGAACACACGCTCAAATATTCTGCCAAAATAACACAGCAAATCAAAACAAAGGCACAAATATGTATAGCAAGGTGCTGGCTACAAGGTGTACTACGGACCAAGGGGTTCTACAACAGTGAATCAATTTCAAATCGCTAATTGCATATTGATTGTTGGTTAAACCATCTGTTATATCGTTCTTGTGTATTATATGTTTATTGGGGTAACCTGTTTAGTGTTTTGCACATTGCTACATAGTCCTACGTTACCTTTGCGTACAACCCCATTGGGCTGAACCTTGTAGTTTTTAAGCATCTTTTGGGTCATACTAGATGTTTTATTGAACATCCATAAAACAAATATTATGTCCTATCGATGCTTGTAACAGCATGCTCATAACATAATGATGTTCTGTCCAAGTAATTATCAATTTCGCAAATACTAATTATCAACAATATAGCTGTTTAACCATGAAGCTAACATACAATATGCTTGCATATAACAAACGAATATTATCCGCCACTATAATGTTTTGCATTCTATATGAAGCATCATAGTAAAATATGAACAATATTTTCTTATGGCTACCTACAAAACCATATCATTGCCTAAGCGTTAAAGTTAATTGTATGGAACTTTTTCAAAGAGTAAATTAAAAATGCTTTACGAATAGACGTTGTAACAAAATTTTGCATGCGGCTCATGGTCAGCATTTTAACTTTCCGTTTTACTTTGCCTATTTTTATGCGCCATTGATTGGATTGAAAAATGTAGAAGGCAACTAACCCCCTCTTTACGGAACCCACAAAAATCAACATGGCGATTATCAAATGAAGTTTACAGTGCGGGTAAAAACATAAGTAACAGTTTTGAATAAGATACATTCGTGTTTTCGGTTACTGTGTAATTTTTTTGTGATATTGCACAGAGTAATAACATTTATTCTCGGCAGGTTCCGATTTCTGCAACCGCCTCGAAACCCAACAAAAACTGTACCTTTATCTATACTTCACGAAAGTACTTTTTACTCACTCGTGAGTTTGCACAGTAAAAACATAATGACTGTATTCGATGAAATTTGGACACACGCAATTGTTCGTAACTTTTTAGTGTGTGGGTAAAAATTATAGAAATTTTAACTGAATGTATTTCATTGTGTTCTGTCCATTGTGTAATGAGTTTCGTGAAAATCGGTCGAGTGATTTCAGTGATGGCTTCGAATGAATGTGCGCCAACAAATTTTGGGCACTCACTTCGAAAACCCAAACGCTTCTCATCGATGGATCGGAAAACAGCTCGGAATCGCACATTCAACCGTATCTCATGTGATCAAAACGTTCAAGGACCGTAAGACAACCAAGCGGAAAAATGGTAGTGGCAAAAAACGTGGCACATCAAATCCGGAGAAGGCCAGGATGGTATTGAACCAATTTAAGCGTTATCCCAACATTTCGATCAGGGATGTTGCGAAAAAGGCGAATGTTTCAGTTTGTTTTGTGCAGAAAACAATGAAACGTTCTGGATTACATGTGTTCAAGGTCCAGAAGGCACCAAACCGGAGCGATAAACAGAACTCGGTGGCCAAAACTACAGAAAACTGTACAGGGAGTGGCTCACAAAACCGTTCTGCATTGTGATGGACGATGAGACCTACATTAAAGCCGACACCAAACAAATGCCAGGACAGGAACACTACGTCGCCACCTCTAAGTTGGCCGTTCCGGAGAGTGTACGGAAGAAGAAACTGTCGAAATTCGCCAAAAAATTCCTTGTCT
Source organism: Aedes koreicus (assembly GCA_024533555.2). Lineage (NCBI taxonomy): Eukaryota > Metazoa > Arthropoda > Insecta > Diptera > Culicidae > Aedes > Aedes koreicus. The sequence goes on from JAHHFK020003731.1 coordinate 12,487, forward strand.
GGCAAGCGATCTGCGGATGTGGCAAAATGAGTCAGCCCTTCATCACCTCTGGGACCGTCAACGGACAAATCTACAAGGATGAATGCCTCCAAAAACGACTTCTGCCCTTCTTGAGATCTCACGATGGCCCGAAACTGTTTTGGCCGGATTTGGCATGTTGCCACTATGCCCGGTCCGTCTTAGACTGGTACAAAGATAATAATGTAGTTTTTGTACCAAAAGACGTCAACCCTCCAAACACTCCGGAACTTCGCCCAATTGAAAAATCTTGGGCAATCATGAAGGCAAAGCTCGTTAAAACTCCAAAACTGATAGAAAATGAACTTGAACTAAAGAAAGTGTGGTTAAAAGTAAGTAAGCAAGTCGGTTCTATCATTGCCCAAAATTTGATGAAAGGGGTCAAGGCAAAGGTGCGGGCATTTGGGTTGGGAGAAGAGGTTCAATAAACCAATGATGTCAAAACATAACCATTTAGTAGTACTTTATTTCCAGAAAGTTTGAAAAGAATCGGGGTCAAGGAAAGTTTTTGGGGAGATTTTTTGTGTGTGCAAATTTTTTAGAATACACATTTTATATAGTTTTTTTTTTTTTTTTTTTTTGTTCAATTTTGTTGGTATTGTTTTTTTTTTGGTTTTTTTTCTGTTTTTTATATCTTTTTTGTGGGGGGGGGAGTGGGAGTGGGGGGGTGGGGGCAGGCGCCGCGGGCTTATATTTTTTTTTTTTTTTTTATGTGTTTCTGGTTGATGGGGAGGGCGTTCCTCAACATGTTGTTGTGGTCACGGGGACATACCTTGTGATCAAAAAGTTCCGGTAATTTGAAAAAAAACGCATTTATTTCAATTTTTAATTGATATCTTTATTATCGCCTTCAAAGTACTCGCCATTAGAGGCAACACACATATGCCAGCGCTTTATCCAATCATCCATACATTTTTTATAGGCCGATGAATGTATGGCTTTCAGTTCTTCCAGCGAATTCTTTTTTATCGCATCAATCGATTCAAAACGCCTACCTCTGAGCGGAATTTTCAGTTTTGGGAAGAGAAAGAAGTCGCACGGGGCAAGGTCTGGTGAATATGGTGCTTGTTTGATGGTATTGGTGGAGTTCTTGGCCAAAAATTCACAAATAGTGAGCGCGGTGTGTGATGGAGCGTTATCGTGGTGTAAAATCCACGAATTATTGCGCCACAATTCTGGCCTCTTCTTTCGAATTGCCTCACGCAAACGTCTCATAATTTGTAAATAATACTCTTTGTTAACCGTTTGACCTTCTGGAAGGAATTCAGAATGGACGACACCGCGAAAATCAAAGAAAACGGTCAGTAAAACTTTAATTTTGGAGCGACTTTGTCGTGATTTTTTTGGTTTCGGCTCATCTTCGGCGCGCCATTCGGACGATTGTTGACTTGTGAGCATATCAAATTCATATACCCACGTTTCATCACCAGTTATGATGCGTTCCATGAATGTGGGATCGCTATCTGCGTTCGCAATCATCTGTTTAGCGACCTCAACTCGATGCTGTTTTTGCAAAAAATTCAGCTCTTTTGGAACAAGTCGTGCTTCAATGCGTTTCATGCCCAGAATTTCCGTCAAAATGTGTTCGGTCGATCCAAATGAGATATCAAGGAGTGCAGCTATCTCCCGAATGCTAATTGAGCGGTTTTCCATAACCAAATTCTTCACGGAAGCGATGTTTTCATCGGTAGTTGAGGTCGATGGTCGTCCAGAACGCGGCATGTCACTCACGCTTTCACGGCCTTCTTTAAAGTCTTTGTGCCAAACAAATGTACGATTTTGTGACATAGAGTCCTCACCAAAGGCTTTTTGCAACATTCTGAGCGTTTCCGCTGCAGAAAATCCGTTTGCAACACAAAATTTCACACAAACGCGTTGTTCCAATTTTTTATCCATGGTAAAAATCGCCGAGCGTCTATTTTTCGACTAACAAAAGCAGTTGTCAAAACAAAACTAATGGATAATTTGCTCTCACACTTTGACAGAATATCAGAACTAGTGTTGCCATCTTACACTAAAAAGATTTTACCGAAAAAATAAAGGCGGCCTTTTTAAATTGAAAATTACCGGAACTTTTTGATCACAAGGTACATATACAGTCGGGTACCGATCTTTTCGGATTCGTTCTTTACGGTCTCAATTTCTACGGTCTCGTTCTTTTCGGGCAAACCGTAAAGACGAACCCAAAAAAAAAAAAAAAAAAAGGTGTATGGTTGGGGTGTGTGGAGGGGGGGGGATGTGGAGAAAATTATAGAATGTATATTATTAATAAGAACAGATAACATAAGTAGGGTGATGGAGATGATGATTGGTGGGGGGGATGGAAAAGTTAGTTGTTTGTGGTTTTTTTGTTGGGGGGAAGGAAGGGGATTCATTATTTTTTTCTGTGCAGCTTACGGGATTTTCACTAATTGGGGGAAATGAGGCCTATCTCAGTTGTTTCAAGTGATAAACATCTGCAGTTTTCAGCAGACTTGTTGTACGGGGTTGGAACAACTAATTTGTGTCATTGGATTTCGGTTCAATTTGGAATTCCAACGCTAGACTTTACTTTCGAGTCACTGAATATGAGTGCTGTGACGCGTTGGGATAAGGGGTAATTGGTTTCATCCTAGGATATCTCGAGAGCCTCACCAGTTAAAATATATCAGTCTTCATTAAATTTTTCCTAGTGGCCAAGTCCTTCCTAGAGAAGGTCACATAAGTTCAGAGTTCGGTCACTACACGGCGCTAGTGTGCATATAATCTTCAAGTTTGTGGTTGTTATATCTCGAGAGCCTTACTAGTTCGGACGATGCTATCTTCATCAAACTTGGGCTAGTGGCCAAGCCCTTCCAGATGGTGGTCACATATGTTCGGAGTTCTCCCATTACGTGGCGCTAGTGTGCATCTCATGTTTTAGTTTGAATAAGCTGTATCTCGAGAGCCTTACAAATAACGATATTACTTTCTCAAGCAAATTCGTTCTAATGACCAAGTCCATTAGGATGATGATCACATACGTTCGCAGTTCACTCACAACGCACAGAAAAAAATAATTAATATTAACAAGCGCGTAAAATTTCCTCTCATTTAATTCCGAGCCAAAAGAGACGTAAACAACGAAATTGTTTACAATCTTTCATGTGCCATACAACAATGTTTGCAATCTTTCTTACAACAGGCTAGATGCGGGCGTTATCTGACTTAAATTTACATAAAATATCCCATTATTTTCTGCCAAATCTAGCATTCCCTTTATGTGCATTAGATTACGCAGAAAATTCAATGTTTCTTTTTATCTGTGCGTGGCGCTATTACGGATATGAGATTCTAGATTATTTAACGTTAAATCACGAGACTCTTATTAATTAGGACATTGCTTTCTTCAGCAAATTTGTGCTAGTTGCCAATCCATTCTGGATGGTAGTCACAAATATTCGCATTCACTGTGTGGCGCTAGTGTGCATATAAGCCAGCAGGTTTATTATGCTGTATCTCAAGTGCCTTACTAATTAGGACACTGCTTGCTTCAGCAAACTTGTGTAAGTGGCCAAGCCCTTCCGAAAAGCCATTCCGAATAAATGTGTTCGGAATTCTCTCACTACGCGGCGCTAGTGTGCATATGGCCTTTCAGTTTTATTATGCTATACCTAGAGCGTCTTATCAGTTAGGACATTGCTTTCTTCAACAAACATGTGCTTTTGACCAAGCCCTTCCGGGTGGTAGTCATATAAATCCAAAATTCATTCACTACGTGGCGCTAGTGTGCATATGAGCCTCTATTTAAAGTATACCATATCTTGAGACCTTTACTAGTTAGGGCTTTGCTTTCTTCAGCTAACTTGTGCTAGTGGCTCAATTCTTCAATGTGATAGTCTTATAAGTTCGGAATTCACTCATTACGTGACGTTAGTGTGGATATCAGTTTCTTGCTTGTTTATGCTTTATTTCAGGTCGGTCAATCACACGTAGGCCGGGGTGGCCTCAGCTGTATACAGAAGTTGTATCCATTCTCTTCGGCCCATGGCTGCATTCCGCCAATCTCGCTGTCTGCGAAGGGTCCTCAGGTCGCTTTTTACTTGATCGATCCACCTTGCTCGTTGCGCGCCTCTTCCTGTTGTGAATGTCGATTTGTTTTCGAGAATTATTTTAACAGGGAGTACATCTGACATTCTTACGACATGCCCAACCCACCGTAGTCGGCCGATTTTTGCGGTGTGAACGATGGGAGGTTCTCACAGCAACCGATCTAATTCTAAGTCCTCTTCCATGAGCACTCCACTGTAGATAGTACGCAACACCTTCCGTTAGAAGACACCGCCTCGATTTCATCACCGTCCATCTGAGTTGGGGATGGGGGGGGGGGGGGGGCTCAATTCGTCGTGGCATATTTGGTGCATCAGTACTCACCAGAGTGGCAAGAGCCATGGGATCGGTCCACCGGTTAGTAGTCAATATATACTAGTTGCCTATATACTGTTTAAATTTGACAGCTCCATCAGATTTTTTACGGCAGCTATGGCTAGAACAGTGAAACAACTTCGACTTTTGTTTTTTTCGTACGGCCTGGGCTTTTTGCTAATTGGCGGATAAAAAGTCTATTTCAGCTGTTTCAGTGCATTAAACTCTACAGCCCTTGGCAGAATTGATGTTCAGTGTAAGGTCAACAAATTAGTGTCATTGGATTCCGGTTAAATTTAAACTTTCACCGCTAGGAGCGCTTTACCTTCGAGTTTCTATGTATGTCACAGTTACGCTTTGTAATAAGGGCTAATTTGTTTCATCCTATGTTATCTCGGAAGTCTCACCAATAACGACATGTCACTCTTCAGTTAAATTGTTTCTGTGGTAAAGCTCTTGCTAGAGGCGGTCACATAACTTCAGTATTCACTCACTACATGGTGCTAGTGTGCATATTAGCTTCCAGTTTGTTATTGCTGTAACTTCAAGGTGCCAGATGGGGTTAAGTCATGAAATGAATTTGTTGGTTTGACGAAGTAAAATTTCTGTGCGTGTATTTTTGCACTTTGAACAATAACGTGGTACGTAGTGAAAAAATACAGAACATTTTTTCTTCATTTGAAACCAGAGTTTTTGAAACTTTGGGGGTTTCAGTTGAAACAAAATTTGGCCAATTTACTTTTATAGCTGCCTATTTGCCTTTCTCATGCACTGGCCAGCAAAAGAACTGGCTCAAGGGTGACCTCCAGAAACTTACTCGTCATTGGTCTAAATTCTATGTTATTGGTGATTTCAATGCAAAACACCGATCGTGGAATAATGCTCAAAGTAATTCCAATGGTAATATACTATTTGATAATTGTTCTGTGGGTTATTACACTATTCAATACCCAAACAGCCCAACTTGCTTTTCTTCAGCCAGAAATCCCTCAGCTATTGATTTGGTCCTAACTAATTCATGTCAACTTTGTAGTCAATTGATTACCCATGCTGACTTTGCTTCTGATTACCTTCCAATAACATTTGAAATATCTCAAGAAATCATTTTTAATTCCATCAGTTCTACTTTCAACTACCATAGAGCTAATTGGGATCAATATCGAACCTTTATGGAATACAACATTGATCCAAATGTTCCATTGCAAACAAGAAATGAAATTAATAATGCTCTTGAATCTCTGGCTTCCTCAATAAATAGAGCACGAGCTGCTTCAGTGCCAAAATGCGAGGTTAAATTCGATTCAGTTATAATTGATGACGATCTTCAGCTCTTGATTCGTCTGAAAAATGTACGTAGGCGTCAATATCAAAGAACACGTGTTCCCGCTATGAAAATCATATGGCAAGATTTACAAAAACAAATTCAATACGCTTCCCTGCCCTCAGGAACACACATTTTGAAAATAATGTGTCAAAATTAGATCCAAGTTCTAAACCTTTCTGGAAACTCTCTAAAATATTGAAAAAACCTCAAAAGCCTATACCAGCGCTTAAGGAAGGTGATCAAATTTTGCTGACAAATGCGGAAAAAGCTCAAAAACTTGTTAAGCATTTTGAGAGCTTCTATAATTTCAGTATGGGTCTTACAAGTCTTATTGAGGATCAGGTTTCCAGGGAGTATCTGAATATTTTCTCACAAGAAAATATTTTTTATGATTCTTGGGGAACTGATTTGGATGAAGTAAAAACTATAACTAAAAAAATTCAAAATATGAAAGCACCAGGTGATGATCGAATTTTCTATATCCTCATCAAAAAACTCCCTGAGAGTACTTTGTCTTCCTTGGTAAAACTATTTAACAGATGTTTTCATCTGGCATACTTTCCAGATAAATGGAAAAATGCAAAAGTCGTACCTATTTTGAAGCCAGACAAAAATCCGGCTGAAGCTCCTAGCTACCGACCAATCAGTCTGCTTTCTTCAATAAGTGAGCTTTTTGAAAAAAAATGTTTCTTCACATCAATACAAACTCATTTTTTGCTGATGAACAGTTTGGATTTCGCCATGAGCATTTAACTACGCATCAACTTTTGAGGATTATAAATTTAATTCGTTCAAACAAAACTGAAGGCTGCTCTACTAGAGTTGCTCTTCTACACCCAAAATAAAAAAGCAAGATTGTAATGCAATTTCGAATGATTTTGTTTCATTTCTCATAATGGATCGTAACTTGGAGAAAAAATGCAACATTGGTCGTGGGCAAAAAAGCATCACGTCAATTTGCTTTGAAAAAATGGATGTGTGCGTGGGTTGTGCAGTGTATTAGTTGTTGATTATAAAATTGGAGTCCGGGCTAACAAAAAAACAAAAAGTCGCAATTAAGATTCGAACCGTGGCCGCCAGCGTCGCGGCTCTAGATAGTAACCGTTCAGCCACTTTAACAAATTGAAGCAAATGGAATAAAAGCCCTACAGTTGCTTCGAATGTCGAGGCACTCAGTGGTAAAGCAGCAAAGCAATTGTCACTCGCACACACTTGCATGGCTTCGCGTGGTGATCAAGAAGGGCACACTTGATGAGAGGGAGATGGGAGTGCGATGACGAGTGATAATGAAAATAGAACACTTGACTGCGGAATTACAACAGTGGCCAATAGCGTTGCGGCATTTTGTGGTATTGTCTCACCCATATTGAACCAACGGTTGCTTAAGACTGTCGAGGCACTAAGCACACAGCGCTAAATTTGTTTCGAGGAATCTGTGTGTTGCCAACAGCTTGCACACACTTGCATGGCTTCGTTTATACCATAAAACGCTTTGTGGATCATGATGGGCAAAAGTGCCTTTTCTGAATCATGCAGATTTCTCAAGATATGATTGCAAAAACTGCAATTGCGTTTTTTGCAACCTTTTCAACTTTTGGGTGTAGACATAGAAAAAGCATTCGACAGTGTTTGGCATGAAAGTTTGATTGCGAAACTGAAAAAGTTCAATTTTCCGCTTTATATCATGAAATTAGTTCAAAACTACTTAACTGATAGAACTTTACAAGTAAATTATCAGAATTCTAAATCTGATCAATTGCCTGTCAGAGCTGGTGTTCCTCAAGGTAGCATTCTTGGGCCAATACTTTATAACATTTTCACTTCAGATCTCCCTGATTTACCTCAGGGCTGTCAAAAATCTTGTTTTGCTGATGACACAGGCATTTCCGCTAGAGGAAAAAATCTTCGTGTTATGTCCAGGATGCTACAAAAAAGCTTGGACATTTTTACAGATTATTTTCAAAAATGGAAGATTTCTCGTAATGCTTCCAAAACTCAACTTATAATATTCCCACACAAGCCTAGAGCTGCATTTTTGAAACCGAGTAATAGTCATATGGTCACTTTGAACGGAGTTCCAATTTCTTGGTCAAATCAAGTAAAATATTTTGGACTGATACTTGATCAAAAATTAACTTTTAAAGATCACATTGAGGGCATTCAAACCAAATATAATAAAAATATAAAATGTTTATATCCTCTTATGAACAGAAAATCCAAACTTTGTGTGAAGAACAAGCTTCTAATATTCAAACAAATTTTTAGACCAGCCATGCTCTATGCTGTGCCAATATGGTCTAGTTGTTGTGCTACTAGGAAAAAAGCACTTCAAAGGATTTAGAACAAAGTACTGAAAATGATTTTGAAGCTGCCACCCTGGTTCAGTACTACTGAATTACATAGATTCAAACGTTGAGACTCTAGAAGAAATGTCTTACAAAATAATTCATAATTTTAGACAAAAATCATTGCAATCTTCAATTGCAATGATCAATTCTCTCTATAGATAAGAACTTGCTTTAAAAAATCAATAATTATTCTTACATGCAGGCAAAAAAAAACCCTGTTAAAAATACTGAATAAACAAGGTAAAAATAATATTAACACAAGTAGATATAAATGATAGCATATAAGGTTGAAATGTTAATTACTTAGCAGGAGCACCAAGGTTAAAATATGAATGTAAAATAATGTAAAATTTGGAATAAATAGTTATAAAAAAAATGTTGATGGATTGCAAAACCCTACTTGAGGAGTTTAAGAACGGGAGTCAAAACGAATGGAACACGAATGAGTTGATACTAAATGGAAAAAGAGAATAAAGCAACAATTGCACATAAACAATGTTTTTGATTATTTTTAAAACTTTCCCATTGCTCAATCCACCCATCCGAATAAATTGAATTTCCAGCTTCTCAAGAGGCAGCCAAACCTTCTGATATTACCCAGCCTCTTGAAGCTTCCCCTGTTTCTCGGTATTACTTTGGACCTTCATATCCCCCTCCGCCTTGATTCCTCCTGCGCTTACTTCCTCTATCCCATACTGCATAGCTGCCCCTTGATCCTTTGACCACCTGTCTCTTGCTACCACTTCACAGTGGTCCAGTAAGCTACTTTAGGCGGACATGAGGTTTTCAATGGAAGTTTGTGGTTTTAGAGCTTTGGTTACTTCTAAGAACTTGTTGCAAACTTGTTGTACTACAATTTGTATGAAAGTAATTTTATCTTGCATTAAACGCAAGAGTGGCGTATACGCTAACTTTTTTATGAGCAAATATCGTGAGGTGGTATGTTCGGCAAAGTTGTTGGAATTGTTATTATAAAAAACTTTGTACAACATATTTTTTTTCTAGCTTCAAAGCCCTACCTGAATCAAGTCATGGTATGCCATATTTTTTCAGGTGCTCCATTTCAAGTTGTGAGACCTATAGTATGGCGTAAATTAAACTGAAAATTTACTATAATATGAAAACAAGAAGAAAATCAACTATGGTGTATTCAGCAACATTGTAGCAAATGTTAAAACAAACAACTTTGTAGAACATAGCAAGCTGGTTAGATTTAAAAATGAAGGACTTTTAGTCGAAAAACGATTTTTTACTAAAATTCGGAATCATTGCAGTAGGCTTTGAAGCTAGAAAAAAATTATGATGTATAATGCTTTTTATAATAACAATTCCAACAACTTTGCCGAAAATATCACCTCACGATATTTGCTCATAAAAAAGTTAGCGTATACGCCACTCTTGCGTTTAATGCAAGAAAAAATTACTTTCAAACAAATTGTAGTTCAACAAGTTTGCAACAAGTTAAGTAACTACGCCACAAAAACGCCACTTAGAAGTAACTACGCTCTAAAACCACAAATTTCCATTGAAAACCTCATGTCCGCCTAAAGCAGCTTACTGGACCACTGTGCACTTGCTCCTGTAACTTCACAGCCTATTGCGGCGTAACTGTCCATTGCTATAACACTGACCCTTTCTCCAGTCTTTCTCCTTCTTTATTTCTCTCTCTCTCTCTCTCTCTCTCTCTCTCTTCCTCTCCCTCTCCCCCCCCCTCTCTCTCTCTCTCTCTTTCTCTCTCTCTTGCTACTTCAAATTTCTACTCCTAATTCAAATTTCTACTCCGATATTGATGTCCCTTGCTTTTCTTGCTCCTACTTTCCTTCTGGCGCTTGCTACTTTCCTGCCTCTTCTTATTCCTTTGCTTTAGGGGTATAAACAGCGAAAACAAACTGGAAGCTTAAATGTACACTAGCGCCACTCAGTGAGCGAGTTCTAAACACATGGTACTACCATCTGGAAGGGCTTGGCCACTAGCAAAAGTTTGCTGAAGAAAACATTGTCCTCTCGAGGTATCGCAATCACTCTCGCGATATAGCAATCACAAATTGGAAGGTTATATGCACACTAGAGCCACACAGTGAGTGAGTTCCGAACATATGTGACTACCACCCAGAAAGGATAGGCTACTAGCACATATTTTCTGAAGAAAGCAATGTCCTAATTAATAAGACTCTTGTGACATTAAGTAATCTGGAATTTCATATCTGTACTAGAGCCACGTAGTGACGAACTGCGAACGTATTTGATCATCATCCGGAGGGACTTGGCAATTACAACGAATTTACCCGAGAAAGTAATATCGTAATTACAAGGCTCTTGAGACACAGCATAATCAAACTGAAGCATTAGATGCACACTAGCGCCACGTAATGAGAGAATTCCGAACATATGTGACCACCATCTGGAAGGGCTTGGCCACTAGCACAAGTTTGATGAAGATAGCATCGTCCGAACTAGTAAGGCTCTCGAGATATAGCAATCACAAACTTGAAGATTATATGCACACTAGCGCCGTGTAGTGACTGAACTCTGAACTTATGTGACTACCTCTAGGAAGGACTTGGCCACTAGGACAAGTTTACTGAAGGCTGATATGTCCTAACTGGTGAGGCTCTCAAGATATCCTAGGATGAAACCAATTACCCCAATATCCCAACGCGTCACAGCACTCATATTTAGTAACTCGAAAGTAAAGCGCCTCTAGCGTTGGAATTCCAAATTAAACCGGAATCCAATGAATCAAATTTGTTGGTCCAACCCCGTACAACAATTCTGCTCAAGGCTGTCGATGTTTATCACTTGAAACAACTGAGATAGACCTCATTTCTCCCAATTAGTGAAAATCCCATAAGCTGCGGGTATCGGTCTTTACGGTTTCCATTTTTTTCGGTCCCAATTAACCGAAAAGATCGGTACCCGACTGTATAAGACTGTATTGAAGTTGGATTAAAGCTGAAAAGGGCCCCACTAAAATCGATGCCATATCCATTGTTATGCTATAAGACATTGCTAAAGTAGCATTACTGCATTGGTAATACATCACTTAAGCTAATCTAACGTTTCATTACTTGACATCTGTTGAAATAATTCGATCCCGCAATAATGATGTTGATTTTAGGTTGAATAATTGCTATCATATAATGCTTGTGGTTACTTGGGTTACCTAAGCGAGATTCTTGAGAAATTCGCGAAAGAAGTCGTTGTTTATGATTACACAGACACAAACGCATCTAGTACGAATACTAGACCTACTGCGATGTTTTCTTCAAGTCGAGCACTTGACACTGGAGAAGCTTGTAAGTTGCTGACGAGATAGGTCAATCTACCAAAAGATAAGCTAGTGGAATTTGAAGTAATTTGCTCGCGTTTACTACTGATAGTTTGAAAATGTGTTTCTTGCGATTTATTTTGAAATTGTGAACAAGTGCAGTATCAGTTTATATTTTCCTACTTTTCCAACTCAACTACTCTGATTGATGACTCTCAGTTACAACAAAATTAGCCACCTTCATATTAAACCATGATCGTTCCAGATCCCACTAGCAAACTTAGAAACCTTCTTGGCTTTATCACTCCTGCCAGCGTCTAGCAACACACGGGCGGCTCAGGACTGTGGTTTTACTTCTCATCATAAAATTTAATATTCATGACAAAGTGATGTTATTAAAGTTAATTACACACAGAATATGTTTTTGCGCTTGCGAGGCCCTTGTCCTGGTTGGGGCAAACATTCGTCAACCTCCTGCATGAGTTCCGTTCCATCGGATAGAAGAGCACAAACTTGTTGAGACTCCACCAACGCAACCCCACGTGCTTATTCACACGTGGAACTCTGTAGACAGATGCTTTCGAGAGGGTTCCGTTATAAATTTTCAAGATAGTATCCTTCTTGACATCAGCGTCGTCGTCGTCGTCGTCGTCGTTCCCGGCGACGTCATGGCAAAACTTTACACTTTGGCCTTTAAACGACGGATTGAATTTCTCCCCCCTTTTTTTCTGCACGATAGAAGTTTTGTGTTTGAAAAGGGTCCAACGGAACCACTAGCAGGGCTAATTGACGCTCAACTGGTGGAAACTTTTGAATAATTGAAAGATTCTGCTGAGTGGGTCAAAATTCTTCGTTTTCCGGTTGATGAATAGTGATTGGGAACGAAAGTTTGCGGTAGAAGTTAGACGACGTGTCAAGCAAGTGTAATTTTTAAACGATGTGGTTCGAGATAACTCAATCTTTAAATAGAACCATTGCCCATCACGTTGATAGAAGAAAGATAACACTGCGGTGGCACACAATTTTCGAACTCATCTAGCAACTTAACCCTTGCAATCCAAACAAAATCCACACTACCTCCCCCCATCCAACACAATTCGATCGACCATCAGTCAGTCATGTGTTCTTCACACAAACGCCCAGACTACAAATTCCTACATCCTGTTTTCCTTTCCAATCCCGACTGCGGAAGCAGAAGGACTACAAGATGTACAATTCAAATGTGTTCCTGCCTTGCCATATTGATCTCCATAAATTATTGTTGGATAGAATTTTACAACCAAAGGCCCATCCGGAAATCGGTCGGTGATATGTGCCTCTCTCAATGTATTTGTTCTGTCTGTTCGGAAAGTCGGTCGAAAAGTGAAGGGTTGTTTTAGATTTGTGATTCGATTGTGGCAAGGAAGGAGGGGTTTGATTTCGGCTAAAATTTGAGCTTTCCTGTAACCAATGAAAACGGAAGCTGGTGCATCGTCGGCTACGGACCTGAAATAGGGTGACCAATCAGAGTTGTGAGTTTTCGTGAGGGTTCTTGGCTGCGAAGGTTTGGACTTTGGGGGGGTGATTGAAAACTGTGTTTCTAAAAACAAGTAAAGAAAATTAGCGAGAAATGAGATGCAATGCGAATTACTGTTATCTTTGGTGGCGTTTTTTTTTCCTTATTTTACGTCGGCCTATTTCCTAACATGGTGGCAATCACCGACGCCAGGGAGACGACTCCACCACCTGGATCCTACCTAACGACTCATGAATATGAGCCGGGACCAACGGCTTTACTTCCCTTCCGAAGGAAGACGTGACCAGATTTTTTCGCCTCAGAAAAACCACCGACGCCGACTGGGATTGAACCCAGACCCACTGGGGTGCCAAGTAGCAGTCACGCTTACCACTACACCACCGACGCCGGCTCTTTGGTGGCGTTGAAATAATTCAAATTGAACCAAATTTGTTTTATGTAAGATGAAATTTGTTAAACTTTAGGAGGTAAAGTACGGGGAGGTACTAAGACGGTGTACAATGTACAAGACAAGTGATAAAACCGATTTTTCTCTACGTTCGTGAGACGCATACTTGAGGAGGACTAGCAAGCACTTAGAATTTTCGAACGGAAAACGGCGCACGGAAGCTGGGGCAACTTTACTCGCCATATCACACTTGAGAGGTAGGCTGAGTCGATTTTCAAAAAAAAAAAAATTAGAGAATTTGCAAATTTGCATTAGAAATAATGGTTGGAAATATTCCAAAAACCATCCCGCAAGTTTCAAATTTTTGAAAAATCGTTTAGCATGACGGATAGCGACTTAAAGTTTCATATAGGATTTTGACTTCTTCAGTATAGGAAAAAATCAGTGGGGTTGTGAATAACTCACGACCGTTTGACGAAGACTACGTTAAACCATTTGATTAGTTTCTTTAGTTTCGTAGCGGAACATTGCAACGCAGGTACTGTTCTAATTGGACGTTGGGTTAGCATAAATAAGTGAGTAAGTATGTAGAACATTCTATGATTCGCTTCTTAGAAATTATTTGGCAGCCGTGGAAATGGATGTGTGGATTGAATGTTGGTATGATGAAAGGGCAACGGTTGTGCTAGCTGTAGTGATGGTGTTGATATGATCGACCGGCTGGAGACCATTACACTTATCGCGTTACAGATTGTTCAGGGTCTGTTTGGGAATTAAAAATTAAAAATTAATGTTATTTTTATAAGATGACAGTCGTGAAAACCTCCAACTGATTGAAGCAATAATCTCGAAAATCTATCGAGAAATGTTTATATTTCAGTTATTTGCAAATTTTCATTTGACCCCTACCCTTACCGTCTGATCAAAATAGTGTGGGTGTGGTTCTAATAGATCGTTAGATCGTTAGTTTTTTGTACACTCTTTAGAAAGCTTTAAATGATGATACAGCCTCGAGTTGAAGGTTCTACTCCAGCGTCCCAACCAGTAGTTGGAAACGCATTACTTCTAGCTGCTTTCAGTTTCGCCCGATAACCACAAGCTCGCTCGACATCGGTAAATGGTCGTTTCGGAGGATTTTCTGTATGTTTGATCTTAAAAAAACGATTAGGCATCGTACTCACATTCACAGTTTCTCAAAACTTATTTTTTCCCAGAAGTAAAACTCTATCCAACGCGAATCGTTAACACAACAGAATAACTATTCATAACAGTACTCATTGGAATATGCAGTAAATGATACTTCGGAATATCATGTTCGAGAAACAAAACGTTGTCCGTGATTGGAGATTTCTTGATATTGGCTGGAACGCAACATTTTTAAAAATTTTGTAAAACCAATTGATGAATATGTACGTGAATTATTTTCATGTTTTATTTATAAAATTTTAAATACTTGGTTTCATTTGCTTCAATGGCTGTCGAGTTTTGCTAAACATTATGTTTCATTTTTGTGGGAATCTCCCCTTCCAGAAGGCGGAGGGGTCTCAAACTACCTTACAAACATTTATTTCCTTCAAAAACCTCCAGATGAAAAAATTGGTACCATTTGCTTGATTTCTTCTCGAGTTATGCAGAAATTCGTGTTTCATTTGTATGAGAGACCCCTCTTTCTGTGAGCGGAGGAGTCTCAAACCACAATAGAAACATGTTTTGCCTTCAAATACCTCCACCTGCAAAATAGGGTTTCATTTAATTAATTAGTTCTCGAGTTACGCAGACATTTGTTTTGCCTTTGTATGGAAACCCCTCTCCCGCTCCCTTCCAGATGGCGCAGGAGTCTCAAACTACCAAAGAAACATTTCTCTCCTCCAAAAACCTCCACATGCCAAATTTGGTTCCATATGCTTGATTAGTTCTCGAGTTATGCACACATTTGTGTTTCATTTGTATGAGAGCCCTCCTCTTTCAGAGGGCGGAGGGGTGTAGAGTCACCTTAGAAACATTTCTTGCCTTCAAAAACCTCTACTTGCCAAATTTGGTCCCATTTACTTGATTAGTTCTCGAGTTATGCAGAAACTTGTGTTTCATTTGTATGGGAGCCCCGCCTTCCCTACCAGAGAGAGAGGAGGGGTCTCGAACTACCGTAGAAACATTTATTGCTTTTCAAATCCCCGCCTGCCAAATTTGGTTCCATTTGCTTTATTAGATCTAGAGTTTTGCAGAAATTTCAGTTTCATTTGTATGACAGCCCCCCTTCTAGGAGAAGGGGGGGTCTCAAATCACAATAGAAACATTTTTTACCTCAGAAAAACCCCCATGTTAATTTTGTTGCCATTTGTTTGTTTTGTGCTTGTGATATATAGAATAATCTTTTGTTTTTTTTGTATGGGTACATTACTTATATTTTTTGTACGCGAATAAATTTTTTCTTAAAAAAATAAAGAATTATTATGGGCGTTTGACGGTGGTGGGGGGGCGGTAGGGGGGATGGGAGAGAAGATGATTAGTTTGTGGGTGTAAAAACTATAAGGGACAGCCCAATGGGGTTGCACGCAAAGTTGACGTAGGACTACGCAGCAATCTAATTCCCATACACGTCAGGGCCATCCGCTAATTGATTTAAGTCAGTCCTGAAAAGGGCCAAGACAACTCTATTGTACACTCTCTAGAAAGCATTTGGTGGCTCTTAATTATGATACGGCCCCAGTTGTATTTTCTACGATGGTTGAGAGGGCCACTATCTCTAACGCGTAGAAGATAGTTATGGATCTGTTGGTTCATTGGTTGTTCAACGCGCTTTGCCATTTACTCCGGGACGCGGCGTTTAAAGCAATGCCATGTTCAGCCGGGGCGCGGTAATGAAAATTTCAAACAGCACAAGAGAAAATGTTAACCAAATAAACTCTTTAATTGGAAAATTGATTCGGTTGTCTTGAAAAGGACGGATTTAGTTGACGGGGGAGAAACAGTTCGCGATTGAACTTGGGCTTTCTTTCTTGGTTCATCTCGTGGGATGATTGATTCTTGTCTCGTTGTCACGGGCGGCTTTTTCCCGCCAAATTATAGGCTTCAGCAGCCATGTTCCACACAGCGAGGTTGACGGAAGCATCGGCAACAACAGCCAAATGCAACAACGTCTCTCTGGGCAACGACTGCTCGCCGCAGCCAACTGCGATCCTAAGACCACTGCGCAGCTTAACGACTGTCGTAAGACTGAATCAAAATGTTCTGCTAAAAGCTATGAGGTAAAGGGGTCGGATGCTAGTGCACGAAAGAAGGCGGTACCAACGAAGGCAATGTGATACAAATTGCACCAAAGGGGACGAAATTCAGTTATTGCGCCACAATAATTAGTTTTAATTACGGCACGCTAGACGGATGATTTTCTTAACCGAAACATTTCTAATTTGCTTGCCACCGCCAGCAACTAATCCGCTATGCACAACTAGGAACTACAACGAACTCTACCACATGGTCGGTCTGAAGTGTCGCAGTTCGGTTCGAATTATCCGTTCTAGTATTTCGTTCGTTGGTTGTTCAACCTTCTTTGTCATTTACTACGGGACCCGATGTTTAATGAATGCTATGTTCAGCCGGGGCGCGGTGATTGAAATTAATTTCAAACATCACAAGAGAAAATTTCAACCAAATAAACTCTTTAGTTGGCAAACTAATTTGGTCGTCCTGAAAAGGACGGATTTAGTTGACGGGGGAGAAACAGTTCGCGATTGAACTTGGACTTTCTTTCTTGGTTCATCTCATCTTCATTGCGGGTGGCCATCTGCAGGTGACTTGGGATGATTGATTCTTGTCTCGTTGTTACGGGCGGCTTTTTCCCGCCAACTCGTAGGCTTCAGCAGCCATCTTTCTCGCAGCGAAGTTGACGGGAGCATCGGCAACAACAGCCAACTGCACCAACGCCTCTCTGGGCAGCGACTGCTCGTCCAACTGCAGATCTTACTCTGCACAGCTCCACGACCGCCGGAAAACTAATTCAAAATGCGAAGGTGTACCCGTTATATAACATTCATGGCTGCCTAGGAGACGTTCCTTACTTAAATATGAAGTCTGTGCGCGGAAAGTACTGTGTATTTGGTAAATTTACTATGAAAAATCGATATTATAAGACATCACTTCATATTTGCGTTAATTTTATTAGTTGCATGTTAAAAATCAATAGTTTGAAATATTTAAATCGAAGCGTAGAAAATGTTCCGATCGATTGGTGCAAACATTTTGGAAATCAATCGTGGAATGACTTAGTTATTAACGTTCAAAACCTATATATTTTTCGTGACGCTCCAAATTTTCGCAATTCGAACGTGTACCCCAGTATGAGTCACAAAAGAAAAAGAGTGATATGTGGTAAAGTAGGGCAGTTTTTATAAGAATGGTTGAAGGAAGAGACTTTGATATTTGGGAAAAAAATCGGTGGGGGGATTTGAGGTAGGGGGGGGGTGGGGCGGGGCGGATAGGGAATGGAGTAGGAGGGGAAGGGAAAAGGAAAAAGACAAAAAATGGAAGGGGAAAGGAAAAAAAGAAGATATAAGGGGGGGGTAAAGAGGGAGGATTCGCGAAAGATGCTGCATGGGGCTGTGTGGGGTTTGGGTGGAGGGGGTATATGGAGGTTGGAGGAGGCGAGAAGGCCAAGGGCGCAGAATGGTAAGTTTGGTATGAGGTGAGGGAAGTGGGTGGAGAGAGAGAAGAAAAAAAAGAAAGAAAATAAAAAAATATATAAATAAATATATATATATATATATATATATATATATATATATATATATATATATATATATATATATATATATATATATATATAAAAATATGTGATAAATATGTATAGAAGGTAAAAAGTTAATAATTGAAAATATATAGTTAAAGTAGTATGGGTGCAAAGGGCGGATAACAAATATTAGGTTGATGAATGGGGTTGGGGGAGTGTAGTGGTTTGAGGATGTGGAGGGGGGGGAAAGGGGGGGGGGGGGTGGTGGGGATGGAGCGTTATCGTGGTGTAAAATCCACGAATTATTGCGCCACAATTCTGGCCTCTTCTTTCGAATTGCCTCACGCAAACGTCTCATAACTTGTAAATAATACTCTTTGTTAACCGTTCGACCTTCTGGAAGGAATTCAGAATGGACGACACCGCGAAAATCAAAGAAAACGGTCAGTAAAACTTTAATTTTGGAGCGACTTTGTCGTGATTTTTTTGGTTTCGGCTCATCTTCGGCGCGCCATTCGGACGATTGTTGACTTGTGAGCATATCAAATTCATATACCCACGTTTCATCACCAGTTATGATGCGTTCCATGAATGTGGGATCGCTATCTGCGTTCGCAATCATCTGTTTAGCGACCTCAACTCGATGCTGTTTTTGCAAAAAATTCAGCTCTTTTGGAACAAGTCGTGCTTCAATGCGTTTCATGCCCAGAATTTCCGTCAAAATGTGTTCGGTCGATCCAAATGAGATATCAAGGAGTGCAGCTATCTCCCGAATGCTAATTGAGCGGTTTTCCATAACTAAATTCTTCACGGAAGCGATGTTTTCATCGGTAGTTGAGGTCGATGGTCGTCCAGAACGCGGCATGTCACTCACGCTTTCACGGCCTTCTTTAAAGTCTTTGTGCCAAACAAATGTACGATTTTGTGACATAGAGTCCTCACCAAAGGCTTTTTGCAACATTCTGAGCGTTTCCGCTGCAGAAAATCCGTTTGCAACACAAAATTTCACACAAACGCGTTGTTCCAATTTTTTATCCATGGTAAAAATCGCCGAGCGTCTATTTTTCGACTAACAAAAGCAGTTGTCAAAACAAAACTAATGGATAATTTGCTCTCACACTTTGACAGAATATCAGAACTAGTGTTGCCATCTTACACTAAAAAGATTTTACCGAAAAAATAAAGGCGGCCTTTTTAAATTGAAAATTACCGGAACTTTTTGATCACAAGGTATATATATAAATATATATATATATATATATATATATATATATATATATATATATATATATATATATATATATATATATATATATATATATATATATATATATATATATATATATATATATATATATATATATATATATATATATATATATATATATATATATATATATATATATATATATATATATATATATATATATATATATATATATATATATATATATATATATATATATATATATATATATATATATATATATATATATATATATATATATATATATACATATTTATCTTTATCATCTACACATATATCTATATTATCTACATATATTTCTATATCATCTACATATATATGTCGTGTATTGTATGTATTATATGTCGTGCACTGACACGTATGGACGTTCATAACTTAAATTTGAAGTCTGTGATAGGAACGTACTGTGCATTTAGTAAACTTAGCCTGCAAAACAATATTATTAGACATCACCGCTTATTTTGGTTATTTTCAATAGTTTAAAATTGCTAACGGATAATGTTTGATAATTGAATTGATACGCGGGAAAATTTACAACCGATTTATTTGAACATCTTGAAAATGTATCCAGCATTTATTAAATTATAAGCGTTTAATTTGTAGCGATATTTCGTGACGGTCGCTTATTTTTAGATTTTCAATTGACACCCTTCTCTTGCTGTAAGACGTAGTCTACGTCGAAATAATATTTTTAGTTCTTATTCAAAAACGCTTTATCAGCTGAACATCGGAGGAGTCTTGGAAACGCATTACACTCTTTCACGAAGCATTTGAAACAAACCGTGCTTAATTTGAGTTTTAAATAAGAAAGTTAGTCAATTTTGAAGTGCTGTTCAATTTTGAAACAAAAATCACACCTTTCAAATTGGCACCACTGTCTGAAATTAGATGATGGAACCCGACAACAGCAATTTCACCCATCGGGATGGAGGCGCATGTAGCTGATGGAATTAAAATAATTTGAACCTGTAATATTCTTGGTGATTTTCCCGTTAAAGATGCATGGTGCCTTAAGGAACTTATTGGCAAGGGCAAGGGCTTCCTCGTGATGTTTTAATTCATTCGGGAATGGCTCAGCAGGTGGCGCTAGCATATAAATGTTTGTGTTAATTGGTTCTAAAATGGAATATCTCGAGATCCTCGCCTTATGGAAAGTTACTATCTCCAGCAGAGTAACAGTTCAGTAGGTCAAGGCCTCTCGATTGGTGAATAATAATCCAGGCGCTACCTCACAATAACCTATCGACTACTCTAGAAAAGTATCTTTTCTTTTGCGATTTATGGGTTGCAGTGGAGTTGTGAAATTCCAGTAACAAGCCATCCCGTTGCAACCCGCTCCATCGAGCAGGTTATACTGAAAGAATGAGCAGGGTTCACACTCACGTTAGCATCACGTAACTAATGGACACTTTACCTTGCATTTCTGGATACGGATTACTGTTCATATCTGATCGTTTTAAAAATGTACCCCGTGCACTTATTTTCCACGATCTTCGGTCGCTTGGTGTACCTGCGAAAAGAGCGGGCGTGGCCTTGCCTGTTTAGACGGGATCTCGAACACTGTTATAACTATGGAAGTGCATTTTGAACACACAGAGCTGACAATATGCAGATTGTAATAAGAAAAAATCATGTCCTACAAATAAAAAAGAGAAACATTATACAACGCATTTTCGAAGATATTTAGCTGAATTACACTTTGTACTAAAGCATCTTCATCGAATAGCTCTTGGCCCGCTTACAGTCTCTAAAAAATTAACCAAGTGCCAACAGTTCCGCCACATTTGCTCTTATCAACTGGATTTGCTTCCAACTTGCGCAGTACTCTATTTAAATCTACGCTAAGGAACTTACCGTCACCGGAATAAAGACTGTTCCGATAATTATAAATACACTAATGATTAACCGTCAATTCAAAATGTGTGCAGTTTTCAACCAACTTTTGGATGCGGCCTGTTTTTTTTCCATCCAAATTTAACTGATGTTGTCATTTTTTTCAATTTTTCGCACGGAAGTTTGAACATGCGTGGTTTTTCTCCCGAGCAAAAAAAAAAGGATTATGCATAAATGGTGCACCGTCAGTGCTCTTTCGATCAGAAAACTGGCTAAGGATGAAAGTGTGAGCATCGGAGCAGTTCAACCCGCATTACGGAAGTATCAACAAAAGTGCTCTTTCGTAAATTCCTCGAGACGGGATAGAAAACCCGGTCCCGCTGATCCTACAATCGACAGAAAAGTAAGGGGCTAGAGCTCGATTCAAAGTAAATCTGGACGCAGGGTTTTATACACCACCGCGTCCCTGGTTGGAACAAAAAACGTTTGACAGGTATTTGTTGATGTTTTATTGACGAAGAAATTGGTGAAAAGTTTTTCTCGATTGATCGACGCATCTCGAAATTTCTGATCATGGAACTTGAGAAAAGAAAATTAATTGTGCATAAATATCTAGACAATCCATCGTGGTCTGCCTCAAAAATAGCAAGAGTGTTAAAATTCCCCAAGTCAACGGTTTTTCTTGTAATCAAACGGTACAAGGATACTCTGAGTGTGGATAGAGCACAGCGCATCTATCATAAAAGTGGCACTAGGGACAAAGAGCTGTGGAGAAAGGTGTTGAGGTACGTGAAAGGAAACCCAGGTGTTTCCATACGTGATTTGGCAAAGAAATACGATTCCAACTTTTCCACCGTGCATAACATCCTTTCAAGAGAAGGATATAAGTCTTTTTGTGCCAGTAAACATCCGAATCGCTCCCTGAAACGAAATTTAGTGGCCAAAATGCGAGCACGATTACTATACGAACGAGTTTTGACGAATTTTGATGACTGTATTTCAATGGATGACGACATATGTCAAAATGGATTACAAACAAATCCCCGGATGAAAATTTTACCTGGCAACTGGTCGTAGAGATGTCTCTTCCAGGTATACATTTGTTTTTGCTGATAAGTTTGCGCGGAAACTAATGATTTGGCAAGAAATCTGCAGTTGAGGCTTTAAAACCAAGGTTTACATCACATCTCACACCATGACGTCAAAGGTTTACATTAATGAGTGTCTGAAAAAGCGGATTTTCCCCTTCATTCAACAACACAAGACCAACGTTGTGTTTTGGCCGGATCTAGCCAGCTGCCACTACTCAAAGGAGGTACTAGAATGGTATGCTGCAAACAATGTTAATTTCGTCGCCAAAGAGATTAGTCCTGCGAATTGCCCTGAGTTCAGACCGATCGAAAAATATTAGGCAATCGTCAAGCGAAAACTTCTAGGATGCGGTAAAGAAGTGACAAATTTACAACAAATGCGTATGGCGAGTGGAATAACTAAGTACTGGAAACTAAGTACTTCGGTGACTAATGTTATTCGTGCCTAGGAGATAATGGGCCTGCCTACTCGTTGGAAGCAGAGGCAGCCAAAACGAAGCACCAAACAGACTGAATCTGTGAAACCCTGGGGGCTGTACGACAAACTGCTGACCAAAAAATCTGGCTGTGTTATCATGGACGATGGCACCTACATAAAAGTCGATTATAAAACATTATCGGGATCACAGTGTTACCTCGCCGAAGAAAAAGGATGCTCCTGGATCAGTGAAAGCCATTTACACCGAAAAATTCGCCAAAAAGGTAATGAAGTGGCAGGCCATATGCGGATTGCCCTGAGTTCAGACCTTTGAATGGTCAAATCTACGCGAAGGAGTGTCTGCAAAAAAGGTTGCTACCCTTGATCAAACAGCATAACAAGCCTACAATCTTTTGGCCTGATCTTGCTTCCTGTCATTACTCTAAATATGCACTAGAGTGGTACAAAAAGAACAATGTCGCATTTGTACCAATGAAGATGAATCCACCAAACTGGCAGAGATTCGCCCTATCGAAACTTTCTGGGCTTTGACGGAAGCGAAGCTGAGAAAACACATGAAACCAGTGGATAGTGCTGAAAAAATTAGGAAAGATTGGCCAAAAGTGGTAAAAATAGTAGGAAAACGCACTGTGCAGAAGCTTATGAGTAGTGCTAAGGGAAAAGTCAGAGAACTCGCCTACCCAACGAAAAATCAAGCAAATTGAAATTAAGATGGAAAGAAAACATTGTTATGTACTATGTTTGAGAATAAAATAATCAAAAATCACAGAATTTTCTTTTTTAATTTGAGAAAGAAAGTGTATTTATATTTTTCAAAACAGTCTATATTTCCTCACTATCGTCACAGCAACCCTACGAAATTCCTTTTTGCAATATCGAAGCTGTGGCGACAGAATCTTTTCCTGAATAGTTCCCTAAAATTGTTTGCTCAAAAATCAACGATCGTTAAAAATGTCATGTGATAGTAAGCAATATTTTGTCGAAATTCGGAAGTGGTCTGGTCACCCTAAATCCCTTGCGCGTCGGTCGACCACATCGACCGAGTAGACTGAAGGTGAGTATTGATTCGGAAGATATCCTCCTTCCTAGCCCATTTCTTATTTGTCTTATCACCTTTGGTAGATTTGCTTTGCTTTTTCTCCTTCTTCTTTTTGTCGTCGTCAAAAGTTCGATGCGATGAAGATGTAGGAGATGAATTTATTCAAACGGGCGCAGTGGAGCAAGCCATTGAGGGAGCAGAACTTTTCCGTCCAACTTGAATGTGATTGCTTATCGTTCGAAATCCAAACAGAAATGGACAAGGGTTCGGTAGAGCAGAAGCCAAAAATAACAAAAAAAAAGAAAAAGAAAAACAGTATCCTTTCAATCCAATTTGATGTTTGTCAGAACATTGATACTTTGTAAACAGGGAAGGGCAGGAAAGTCTCACAGGTCAATTTTCCAATGCGACTCAGCCGGTGTAATTTGGCAGGCGATGTCGGTTCGATTGCTTTCGCAGGCTAGGATTTTTTTTTCACATATCAATATGTATTTCAATCAAGTAACATGACTATTCAACAAAACATAGAAAAGTTTTTTTTTCTTTACAAACGTAACAAAAACATTGGCGTTTTTTTTATTCGACTAGAAAAAGCTGACCCGAAGAACATCTACATTCGGCTGGGATCTTTCCTGTGGGCTGAGCGTTTTTCGAGTATTCAGTCCTTTCATCTTGGCAAAGCGAGCGATTCCAAGACTTTAATACTAATAGAGTTAAATATATTCACAATTATCACAAAAGTGGAACGAGATATCAGATCCTAGCGAGGAACAAGGATGCCTTAGTGCTGCCCGTAATGCTGCTGCTGCTGTTGATGAGATTGTTGCTGGTACTGAGGTGGTTGCTCTTGAGTGTACTGCACTTCAGTGTGGGAATGCTGCGGCAGTTGATGTTCTGACTGGTGGTAGTTCGATTCTGGTGCTTGATGTTGGACTGGTTCGTGCTGAACTGGCACTGGTACGAAGACCTTTTCCTTTACCGGGACGGGTACCTCCTTGGTAACGGCGAACTTCACTTCCTTGTACACCGGGACCGGGCGCTCGATATCAACCTTCACCGTGTAGGGCACGGCTTTTTCCACTGGCAGGGATAGAGGCTGGATTAGGATCACTCTTCGGGTATGTGGAAACTTTCGATGAACTTACCGGTGTATGGGACTCTCTTCTCGACAGTGTATGGTGCTGGATATGGGACCTTAACTTCGACCTTGTATGGTTTTGGGACCTCAACATGGTATGGCTTATCTACCGGAACCTTAACCTCGTACGGTACCTTCTTCTCAACGACAACGGGGTACGGCTTCTTCACTTCCACTGGATAAGGCTTCTCGACTTCGACCTTGTAGGGCCTATCGACTGGGACCTTCACCTCATAAGGGACTTTCCTGATGACTGTGTAGGGCTTTGGGACCGCGACCTCGTATTTAACTTCATAAGGGATCTAAAGAATAGGGTAGACTTTTAGTGATGCTTGTTTTCAGTTGGAGACGATAGCATACCTTCTTTTCAACAGTGTAGGGTACTGGGTATGGAACCTTAACTTCGTATGGAACCTTCTTCTCGACCAGGTATGGCTTAGGTACTGGCACTTCAACCTTGTAGGGCTTGTCGACTGGGACCTTCACCTCATAGGGAACCTTGGTGTAGACGGTGTAGGGTTCTGGGACGTATTCCTTGACCTTGACGTATTCCTTGACGGTGTATGGGACCTTCTTCTCAACCACGTAGGGCTGTGGAATTGGGACCTTCACCTCATAAGGCACCTTCTTATGGACGGTGTATGGGACGTGCTTCTCGACGGTGTACGGCACTGGGACCTTCTTCTCAATCGTCACGGTTTTGATAGGTTCCTCGTGCACTTGCGGCAATGGCTGATGCTGCTGTTGCTGTTGAGGTAGATGCACAAAGTGCTGGGAAGCACTTGGGTATTGTGGAACGTGGTGGTACTGTGTTTGTGGCTGGAAATGATGCTGTTCCGGTTCAGGGTGGGACTGATAGAAGGTCTGCTGTTGAGACTGGTGCTGGTGTTGTGGGTAGTAAGCCTGCTGAGGAGCCGCTTGCTGGTGGTACTGAGGTTGCTGGGCAAAGTGGGGCTGGTACTCACTGGCTCCGTGCGATTCCTGAGCCTCATACTGCAGCTGTTGCAGCTGCTGATGCTGAAGTAGGTTTTGGTGCTGTTCCTGAGCGGCACTCCAATCGCCCAAGGAGACTCCACGCTTTTCCAGTTCCTTATCCTGTTTCTGCTCAGCTTCTACGCTTCTCTTACTAGCTGCGACGCTTTGATCCGCTGCCGCCGACTGGTCATTGCCCTCGGCAGTGGCTGCTGCCACTAGCAGCGCTAGGCAGCAGGGGATGATAATCTGTTGATAGAGGGAGAAGGGGAAGACAGGGTTAGGTATAAGAAGAATTGGGTTGATTTTGATTTGGTCTTAGACGTTTGCAATAAGTCTGGTAAGCTATACGACTACTTCTAGGAAATTTCTAACATGAAGGCAAATCAACTGCTCCATGCACATACCTAGATATTGTTATTTTTACAAGAGATTTAATTCAAATTTGATCTATGGCTAGCGATGTAAACAAAAATTTCATGGAAAATAAAGTGTACTGAATAAGAAACTGAAGATTTATCAAGCGGTTTTTGATTGAATTAATTTCCTCGTCTTTAAGATTGTTTTTTAGTTATGGTCACTCACATATAACTGTTTCACGGTAACGAAATTTACATGACTTTTTTGAAATGTGCATCTTCGATGGCAGACGTTGCCAAAGGAAAATGAGCCAGTTTTTTTTTTTCTTAAGAACGATTGATTGTTTTTTAATGGTTGTTCGTTTGACTGAAAAGTTGATTTATGGGTATACCGACCAAAAAAAAAATAACAAAATTATATTATATATTTGTTTTATCAGTTGGAGCAAAAAATCTTCTAGAGGTAAAAACAAATAACCAAACTATGATATAGATACAGTAGTGCTCAACGATCATGTTTCGACAAAATAAAAATGGCAACACTGCACTCCATTCCCAATATGACGTTAATTAGTTTCTTTTGTGCTTTTTTATTTGCTAGGTAAACTGGTCATGTATCAGTTTTTAAATTTCGATGTGAGTTTGATTTTTCATCTCCGTTTGGTCGGCAGTCTTTAGCTCAAAAGTCGTTCGACAAAGTGTTTTACCTGAAAAATTTATAGTATAACATTATATTTCGCAATTGCATCACTGAATGAATGGTTAAATAGCTAAAATAAATCAAACTGGACGACGTGAATACCATCTTGTAAGATTTGATACAGATATAAATAAAAAATAACAAATTTTGTTAGCTTGCTTTTTGTTTGCACTTCAGAATAATATAGAGACAGTTTAACGGCCCGAGCCGTGTTTGATATTGTACAAAAGATTTAAGGTATGTGGCGAGGAGAAAGCTGAGACTTTTTAGCCACCGCTGGCTTCCAATTGACAAGAATGGCCCATTCACATTTTTACTTATATTTTGCGTCAATTCATTAGCCAGCAATACTAGCGTCATATCTGCAACAGTTGTTAGCAGATAATTGAAATCTAAACTATTTTCAATAGTTTAATGTTGAAAATCAATAGTTTTCCATATAAGAATCGACGCGTAGAAATATTTCCAATCGATTGGACCAAACATTTTGAAAATATTTAAAGAAACGACTGAGATATTAACGCTCAAAACCTGACCACTTTTTGTGACGGTGCCACTGACGGTGCGATAGGTGATTTTTAAAATTGTACCCCAGTGAAGAGAGCAGAGACGTATTCCTACGTCAAAAAAAACTTGAGAAGTTTGGCGTTTATTACAAACACTCTCGATTGGTTTTGGATAATTCTGTTGATTGTAATAGATAAAAGATCACAGAGCAAATAAATGTAACCAAACAAAAACGTCAGATATGTGCAGGACTTGTAACCAAATTTTGAATGTGATTCAGTTTAGCTGACACAATACCTCTAACTCTGGATTCCTAATTCAGAACACAAACTAATGTTTACTATTACACTGAAAGTGCCGTGAACTGCAGTCATGAATTCGAGAACAAGTAAAAATACACCGTAAGCTGAATCACGTAATCATGAACTAAAAAACGTTTAAAGGGAAAAATCCTGAAAACGTGAACTAGTTCACGGTCAATTTTCATTTTCGGGAATGCTTTTTTTTTTTCGGTGTACGTTATCTCCTGAGGTTTGTTTTGGGGCGGAAAAAACATCCTAGACTTAGTTTCAAGTTTTTAGAGACGTAAATTTTGTTTCTTCATTGTCAAAAAATCAGTAGAGATTTTACTCCCGCAGGGTTCAAAATGATAACTTTGAATGAAAGCCAATTTTATGTCCTCAAGAAATGCCTAACCAGCGCTCTCTTTACTATCCTCAATAGACTACATATATTTTTATTACAGTACACTCGGAAAAACAAGCAGTTAAGCCTCATGATATTGAAGAGAGTAATGACACATTTTTCAAACCTTTTCTACGAATTATAGCATGACCAAATAGTTTTATAGTAGGCATTACAATGATAAATTGGCTTTTTGGCAAAATTTTGATTTTTTCCAATCGCATAGTTGAAATAAAAGATATAAGGGCCGGTTCATAAACCACGTAGACTTATTTTAGAAAATCTGAAATTTTCTGTACGGGCGTACGGCAAATTCTGACTTGTCAATACGGGACCTTGCAAAAACATTGGATTTGCCTAAATCCACTGTTCACGATGTGCTCAAATCATTTTCGGAACGTTTGACGGTGGAGAGAAACCGAGAAGTGACAAAAACATTGGACGCGCTGATCCTGTCATGGACCGAAAGGTGAAAAGGATATTAACGAAAAACCCAAATCTCTCCATTCGAACGTTGGCTCGTAAAATAGGGATGTCGCCTGTTTTTGTCCAAAAATCAAAAGAACGTTTGGAACTTAAGTCGTATAAAGTAAAAACAGTTCCAAATCGCAACGACAAACAGAACTTGGCAGCAAAATCACCGGCTCGACGTTTGTACTGCGAATATTTGACGAAGTTTTCATGCGTTGTTATGGACGATGAAACTTATGTCCTGGAGGATTTCAAGCAGCTTCCAGGGCTGGCTTTTTATCTTGCTATGGCCAGAAATGCTACAGCTGAGCATTTCAGAACGAAGAAGGCATCGAAATTTCCCAAAAAATACCTTGTGTGGCAAGCAATTTGCACGTGTGGCAAAACGAGTAAATCTTTCGTCACTACAGGCACAATCAACAAGGAGATCTATCAGAAAGAGTGTCTGCAGAAGCGATTGCTACCCTTCATCAAAAGTCACAAAGAAAACCTTTGTTTTGGCCCGATTTGGCATCATGCCATTATGCTGAAACTGTGATGGAGTGGTTCCAAGCAAATCAAGTGAACATTGTACCAAAAACCTCAAACCCGCCAAATTGCCCAGAAGCTTTGGCGGAAGCTTTCTGGAAAGAAGCAAGGAATCAAAGACATCAAACACTTCCAGCAAATTTGGACAAAGACGGCTTCTACGATTTCTGAAGAGTCTGTACAAACCCAAATGGACGGAATTAAGCGCAAAGTTCGAAAATTGTATGCAAATACCGAGTAACTATGTTTTGTCTTCACGAATTGTTAAAACACATCCCATGAATCTGAAATAAACAACTACGACGGAAATATAATGCAAAATTTATGTTTTATTCATGCTTTGAGGTGTCCGGATTATTGCGGATACAGACCTTATGAACTGTTGACGTAGTGTTAGAGCTCAAAATTTGGAATTTTCTTGAAATGAATAATCCACTAGAGCAACTCTCAAAACTTAATCGGGAAAATCAATATTCGACACATATTCTCTTCACAGTTCAAGATGCAGTCCAGCCTACAAGTGGCCGAAATATATCAAGAATATTATCGTATCCCGGACCTTTTTATGCGGAGAGCAGCCATTTAGTCAAATATCTTTGAATCATTTGATTCCAAACAACGTCTCAAAAGTAAAATAAGAAAAATACAATTTTATGAAAACTTAAAAAGATCCAATATTAGTTTCTCACATTATTAAACAGTCGGTTCAAAGTTTCTCAAATTGAAATGCATGAAATCATGAGAATTACATTTGTTTGATCAGTGAAGCTCCAAACTGCTCATGTTTGAAAGAAGGAAAAATCTCACGAAGAGTAATAACCCGAGCAAAGGATTATACCACATTGATAACAAGTTCTAATACCAGGTTATCATTTTTTGATCACTGAATATGTTATCATTGAGGCTTAAAAAACAGCCAAAATAACAGAATGAATATCAAAAAAATACTCGTTGAATATCATAATAATAACTTGTTTTGTTATCACTGCGAACAACTTGATAACAAACTTGATATTGTAAGCAAATTTATTGAAATAGTTTCATTTTATGTTATCAATTTGAAATGAAATTCTCATGCTAATAACTGAAAAAAATATTTTGATTAAGAGCAAAATTTCTTGTTCAAATATGCTGGAAATATTTATAGTCTAACAACTGATAACGTTCATAAAAAATAGTGTGCTCAAAATGATAACATATGATAACAAAATTTGCCAATAGTGATAACTAAATTTGTTATGCTATAACAGCGGAAATCAAAACAATAACTGGGATAACAGAACTTGTTTCTTATATGATAACAGCTTGCTATTTTCCTTTGCTAGGGAAACCGGGCAAGCGCTTGATTTAGAAGTGTGCTTTCCAATACAGGAATATGTATCGCCATAGAAGGCCCATGTGCAAGGAATCAAAAGAAGGTATCTTTCGGAGGAACTGCAAGATTATAAAAAATAATGATTCATTCTGTCTAGCTGTTGAATATAATACAAATTTCCACCTAAAATCAGGAGTCTACGATTTTATTAAAACATATTCATACCTCTCATGTATATGGGCAAATGGCCGAAAACCATTTTTTGCATTTTTGAACATAAAAATTTCGTTTTTTAGTGAATTGATATAGTTGAAACCTAATAAGAATGCCTATTACTGCAAATGTGCACACATACTGATAAACTCTAAGTGTAATAAGTCTAGAATATCGGAATGCTATCTAATGCGTTAGAGAATGTTTTTTTGGTTCCCTATTTCTTTTTTAGATCTAATGCGTTTGAAAATACTTTCTTAGATTCCTATTTCCTTTTCTATGCAATACATGTATTCTAATAGACAATTTTCGGCCAAACGTCCATTCGGTCAAACATCCATTAAACTAAACATCCATTTGGCCAAACGTCCATTCGGCCAAACATCCACATGCTAAAGATCCATATGCCAACCGTCCAAATGCCAAACGTCCCATCCCCCAGAGTGGCCCACTTTGTACAAATTTCGGCTTTAAAGAAGGATAGAGAAGGTGTTGGTAGACAACATAGTTTTGAATGTAGTTTTATCAACAAAGCCGGGCTGGAAAAAACTGAAGTTGTTACTTGGGCATGAAGAACATCAAGATCTATACTCAAAGATTGTTTGGAAGGTCTAGAACAATTTAGAATAAAAAACATTTGTTCCCAAATTATTCCTTTTAATGGGTTAAATCATTGGTTCAAGCATGTAGACCATAAAGCTCGATTAAAAGTAAATCTGGATTCTCGGTTTACTTCACCACCACGTCTCTGATTGTTGGAACAGAGAACGTTTGACAAGCATTTGTTGATGTTTTATTGACGAAGAAATTGGTGAATTTTTTTTCTCAATTGATCAACGCATCTCGGAATGACGGATCATGGAACTTGAGAAAAGAAAATTCATTATGCACAAACATCTAGAGAATCCTCCGTGGTCTGCCTCAAAAATAGCAGAAGTGTTAAAATTCCTCAAGTCAACGGTGTGTCTTGTAATCAAACGTTACAAGGATACTCTGAGTGTGGATAGAGCACAGCGCATCTATCATAAAAGTGGCACTAGGGACAAAGAGCTGAGGAGAAAGGTGTTGAGGTACGTGAAAAGCAACCCAGGTGTCTCCATGCGTGATTTGGCAAAGAAATACGATTCTAATTTTTCCACCGTGCGTAACATCTTTTCAAGAGAAGGATATAAGTCTTTTTGTGCCAGTAAACATCCGAGTCACTCCCTTAAACAAAATTTAATGGCCAATAAGCGAGCACGATTACTTTACGAACGAGTTTTGAGGAAATGTGATGGCTGCTTTTTAATGGATGACGAAACATATGTCCAAATGGATTATAAACAAATCCCTAGACGAAAATTTCACCTGGCAACTGGTCGTGGGGATGTCTCTTCCAGGCATAAATTGGTTTTTGCTGATAAGTTTGCTCGGAAACTAATGATTTGGCAAGGAATCTGCAGTTGTGGCTTTAAAACCAAGGTTTTCATCACATTTCACACCATGACGTCGAAGGTTTACATTAAAAAGTGTCTGAAAAGGCGGATTTTACCCTTCATTTGGCGTCACAAGACGTTATGTTTTGGCCGGATCTAGCCAGCTGCCACTACTCTAAGGAGGTACTAGAATGGTATGCTGCAAACAATGTTAATTTCGTCGCCAAAGAGATTAATCCTGCGAATTGCCCTGAGTTCAGACCGATCGAAAAATATTGGGCAATCGTCAAGCAAAAACTTCGAGGATGCGGTAAAGAAGTGACAAATGCTTAGCAAATGCGTTTAAAGTGGGATAAGTTCGCCTGTACAGTGTCACCAGCGACTGTGCAGATCATGATGGCATCGATCACAAGTAAAGTGCGAGTTGAAATAAGGTGTAGAAAAATTTCGTATTGAATCGTTTAATGCTTTGCAATAGCAATCGAGAGGCTGAACTTGTCGACAGCTGCTAACAAGTCTGTATTTATTCCTTGTCGGGTATTTTCATCTCTGCGACCATTTTTTAGATCTATTGTGATAGATCAAGTCTGTATAGATGACGTCCGTTTGCAGCCACTCGTTACTTGATGTACGAGGTTAGGCACAATACATCAGTAGTTTTGGAGTGTCCCACCCTGAATCCGTGTTGATCCGTGCTGAATTTCTGCTTATAGTGATATGGTAGAGGTTTCATGATAACCAGTTCGAAAAGTTTTGATCAATGCTGTAAATAGTCATTTCGAGTCAGTAGGATTACTTTACCGATAAATTATTTCAGAAGCTGAATTTGTGAATGTGGTGTATGATGAAAATGTCGTATTTTGCCAATTTTTCAACTTTTTCTAACAGTAAGTTGCTTTAACTGCAATATTAAAAGTGTAATACTCAGTGTAATATTCATATGCGATATTCAATGGTGAATATCATTGGAATATTCAGTGCTCTTTTTGCCATCGCTTGGGACACTTGATAGTTTCGTTCCTTTCTTCTCTACGGCATTGTAATCAATTTTCATTGTTCTTGTTTCATCAACCTGGTCGCTTTTGTGGTAGCAGAAATGTACGAGTTGAAAAATACAGTGCGGTTTACCTTCGGCGATGGAGCGGATATACCAGCCTTAGGCGAAGTGGTAAATTTCGTGAAAGACTTGGATGCGGAGCTTGATGAAATTGAAGCTGCGTGTAGGATAGCAGATGAAATTTCCGTTCTCGTCTAATTCAAATCCGAGCGGTCGATGTTGCACGCGCTGACTGCCAACTCGGACAAACTGATATTCTATTATGGGAATGGAAAAAAGGTCAAAGTGCACATGTCGCATGGTCCTCCATTAGCTTAGTCGGTAAAGGCACAGCTACAAAGCAACACCATGCTGAAGGTGGCTGGGTTCGATTCCCGGTCTGATCTATGCATTTTTCGT
Source organism: Aedes koreicus (assembly GCA_024533555.2). Classification (NCBI taxonomy): domain Eukaryota; kingdom Metazoa; phylum Arthropoda; class Insecta; order Diptera; family Culicidae; genus Aedes; species Aedes koreicus. The sequence goes on from JAHHFK020003731.1 coordinate 45,882, forward strand.
AAAGGAAAGTTTCTCGACTCCCTGGGCATAGCGTAGGATTTTACACAATCATACTAATGCAAAAATGGTACTTGGCATCGAAAGCTCTCAATTAATAACTGTGGAAGTGTATTTAGAACACTAAGTTGAGAGCAAGCAATAAGCTAATTGCGAAAGCAATAAGCTTGTAATGCTAAAGAAGAAGAAGAAGAAGAACATGTCGCATGCCCAGGATCATATCTGCTTTGTGCGTATATAGATCCCCCCCCGGGGGGTGCCGGGCGGGGGGTTGTTCGGGATTATTAAAAAAAAAAACCCCTAAAAAGCATTTTGGGGGGGGGGGTTGCGGGGGGGGGGGGGAACCCCCCACTGGTGTGCGCGGCGCGTGCATGGATATGAAGCAGGAAATCCCATCAGCACTGCACTTCGCCCGCCGGATGGGAAATATATATATATTACCATAACAACAAGGACAATTGCTTGATCTGCAAAGAAGTGGGACACCTGATGGCTTCCTGTCCCAAGCGGAATGCTCGGAGTCAGCCGAAAGAGCGTCGACAAGAAAGGGAACAGACCGGTAGACTGGAGGCAACGTATTGTTCTGCAGTAACCGGAGGTACATCCACCGTTGGATCAGATGTTTAAGGTGTGAAGGAATAAAAAACGCTAGAGATGCTGGAAGAAGACATTGAGGAAGCTGCTATGATGTAACGACTAACCGAAGGAGATAAATACTCGTGATCGCCCCTTGCTACCGTTCGCCGCATTTATTTAAACGGGGATCAGCAAACATAAAGAGTCAGCTAGAATTGCAAAGAAACAAGTAGAAGCAAACATTATATCGCCAACATTATGTTGTTGAAAAAATAGATTTTCTTTTTGTGTGTAACCCACAAACGTTTCCTGCGGCTCCGTAAAGCTCACGTGATTTAGCCGTACAAATAAATAAACTGGCGAAAAAAATCATTTGAATATTTGGCTAATCCGCACTAATACCTTAGATGTAGTAGTTACCCTAGTAGCACACGTGTTGCCAGTCGGTTGAGATAATATAAATATTACTTGCTAAGTCATATTCAAGTTACTGCAACTAATTATGACCGTAGTGTGCTACTTGGGTAGAGCAATACTGTTTGAAACTAATTTATGACATCAATCTAGATCAATAATTCACCACACAAAATATTGTGGAAATCAGCTTGGAGAACGAATTATCGTCAAATAAATTGCATTAAGCCGAAATGACTTTCAACTGCTCTGGTTTTGTTCTGCACTCAGTGACAAAACTTAATTTTCCAAGTCGTGTTCCCTGCGTTTCTTATGAACTGGAAATATGTGTTCTTAGCTTACAGCAGAAAAAAATTTGGGCCCTCCCTTAGCTCAGTCGATAAAGGTGCAGCTACAAAGCAACACCATGCTGAAGGTGGCTGGGTTCGATTCCCGGTCTGGTTTCTCGACTCCCTGGGCATAGCGTATGATTTTACTTGCCACACAATCATACTAATGCAAAAATGGTACTTGGCATCGAAAGCTCTTAATTAATAACTGAGGAAGTGCATTTAGAACACTAAGTTGAGAGCAAGCAATAAGCTGATTGTGAAAAACAATAAGCTTGAAATGCTAAAGAAGAAGAATTTTACAGCAGAAAGGGAAAGTTCCACTGGAGTGGACATTCAAAATAGCCGAAGCAGTGGAAACAGCAGACTGGGTATATGTTGCTGTACAGGAATGATATGAGGCTAATCACCTGCGTTTCGTCCTCAAAAATAAGATTCCTTTCAACTGCTACCCCGAAAAACGAATACTATTTGGACATATTGAAGCGGAATCTCAGAAAGTCCATTAAAAAGTTAGTGGGTGCAAATTCTATGCTTGGGGATTAGGTAAAAATATCGAAAAGGAAGCTTTTATGGATGGCATGAAGCGAAAGTGTGGAAAATTTTACCAAACAACATCCAAGAATTGATTTGATTTACGTTATATGTAAAATTCTCGAAAATTCCGTACCAAATTTAGTTTTCCCTAATAAATACTTGAGATTTGGTTGTCAATTTGCTCTATTCCAATAATTCGTCCCAGTAAACACATACTCGCATCTGATAGGGCATATAAGTATGAATTGGAGACTATATACGAGCATTCGTTCATTTAACTCCATGTAAGAGGCTATGCATAAACCACGTAGACTTTTTTGGGGGGGGGGGGGGGGGGTGCTTTGACCAAAGTCTACGCTCCATACAAAATTTCAAAAAATTGTATGGAGAAAAGTCTAAGAGGGGGAGGGGGGGGGGGGGTGGTCTGAGATTTTCAAAAAAGAGTCTACGTGGTTTATCAACCTGCCCTAAACAGATCACATATCGCCTCCTTCTATGCGCTATTTTTGTCCTGGATTCCTTTCAAATAAGTTTGTTATTTTTGCGTTCATAACAAGCATCAACTTAATAAATATTCAAGTCGATGAATTTGATAGCTTGCAACGAAATTTTACGCCACATGCATTCCGGAAATCATAGACGTCCTCTAATTACTAACGCTCTCAGCAAACAAAACCAATCAGTTAACGACAGCGCTTGCTAAAATATTTCAAAACCAACGCCCGAGCGAAAACATCTCCACCAGCTTGTCAAGCATTCACCGTATTCATTCGTTCGAAAATCTTGACTAATTAGCAAATAGTGTCACATATATTCCATCGCAACGTTCGCAGTTCCCATCCGTCAGTGCCAAAATCAGTTGCACAAAGTCATTCCAAATTATCAGTTACATCAACATTGCAGCATCCAGCAGCAGCAGCAGCAGCAGCATCACATGGCGCAGTTTGATAACAACAATTTCATCTGACGGATTCAGCATAAGAAGCCAAAATACAACAGCCGAAAACCGAGCTTCCAGCTGCCACTCCGGTGCACCCCGGCCTCGCTAATCGCAATCGCTTCAACGGCAAACACGCTCGATCGTCGTCTTTGTCGGCGAAACCTGCTCCGTAATCCGCTTAGAGTGCAGTAGCAATTAATCCACATAAAATAAAGTTAAAAAAAATAAGCTTTATCAAACGAAGCTCCGGAGATAGTGAATTTATGCAACAACACACTGCAACACAACGCACGCTGAATCATATCGAGTTGTGTTTGGCGGAAGCCAAAAGTTGAATTCACAAACATAGATTTTCGGAGCTAATTAATAGCACAGCAATTTTCTTCGTTTTATAACTGCCATTTGCGATGCTTTCTGCTTTGCTCTTCCAGTTCCATCGGTCCAATTAGGGGTTACACTTTCACATGGCATCACATCATGCACGCGGTCCATAGATCAAGCGTTCCTTGTTGAGAGCACAGTTCATGTTATCCAAACATTTTGATGTCTTAATTAACTGTCTTGTCAGTCCAAGAGCACACACAACCTCACTCAAAGTAACGATAAACCCACATATTCACGTACCATTCGCATTTTGCACTACGATTTTCCCTGGAAGCACGTTCCAAGTTGATGCTTTCCGATGGGACCTCTTCACAATGCACAAGACTTGTAGTAGAGATAGCGAGACCAGAGACGTTACTGATTCGATGATCAACCCCGCCGGGGGTATATATACAGAGAATTGGCCACACGCCAAACAATGTCCCTCCCCCCCCCGCGGTCGATGGTACGCGATGCGAGACCTCCGTGACCCCCTTCCTCCCATCCACCCGTTCCGTACGCGCGAAACGCAGCTTTTCCTCTTTCGGTGGTCCACGATGTGCCGAATTTTCGGGGTAGGTTTTCTCGCTCAGACAGTGCGGAACCCATTCGCATGGTTCAAACGGTTGCTTCTTCCACTGGTACAATCCTCCGCTCTTCACCAGCCATGGCTGTTGGGTGTTGATCGTTGGATTTTCTTTGAACTTCTTGTACGTGGGAGCGACACATAAAATTGGAAAACACAATGCACATAACGATATGTTCCATTACAAAAGAATTGTTTGGATGAGGATCGTTTTCTCCAGCCATGCGTTACCGAATGGCGGTGTAAATGGCCATGATTAGAGGATGTCAGGAGATCATAATTCACTGATCGAACTGAGCTCATGACCTAGCGGCAATTGGTGCCGCAATCGATTAATGTTGGATAATGCGTGGCGATGAGTGTCAGCCTCCCATGAGAATCAGAGCAGTTGAGATTAACATTTATTTACAAACAATCCACGATTAACATCCTTTAATTTATGATCGTAACAGTGAATTGAAATTCATAACGGATGGTAACCCGGTGGCTCAAAGCTATTCAGCCGAATAGGTCATGAGGTAGAAACCGTTAAGGGCATACTTCAAAAAGCAACAGATTGTTTTGATTCAAAGGAAATGAAGCAAACAAAAATTTTATGATTTCTGTGACATTGAAATCTTGATTCTGCGAAGCTCTGCAAAAATAACCTAACGGTTCATTGGTGATTTTCCACTCCGAAATTACTCTCAAGCCGCGAACTTCAATCCTAGTAGACTTAAAACTGTCACTTATTTTTCATATTTTACAAACACGTGAGAAAAATACGAATTGGAAGTCCTTGACAATCAGGAGCCCAATTAAACTGAAGAAAAAAAAAAAACGTCTGCCGATATAAATCTAGATCACAAACTCCCTTGAGGTCCAAACAAACGTTTAGTGCGTACGTATTTTCGTAGGATGATTGGAAATCGTTCAATGAAAAATTGAACATATCGAATAATCCAGGTATTCTACCAGCGGAACCAGAAAATGGTAATATTCTGATTTGTGGACTTTCAAAGATCATGTGAAATAATATATTGTGGTGAACGAGCTTCCGTCGTAATCCAAGAAGTCCCTGGGGTTCAGGTCTTAAGGTCTACAAAGATTACTTGGTACATAATGGTAGATAACACTGAAAATATTTGTTCGTTTATCCACTTTAAACATGGATTTTCATATATTCCAAAACCATTTATCTCATGAGCATACAGCAGCATTTTAATCATAACAGGTACAATTAGTTTTTCTGCGTTGCAACATAAAATTTACATTGAAATTGAACCTCAGAACTTCTAATAATTTTGGTATGCGCTAATAAACAGTATAGGGTTATATGAAAATATGTTTGCTCAGTGGGCTTCAAATGGTGAGTTGACAACTTCGAAGGAGGGTGCGGCCGACCTCTGGTCTTCACAAGTTCCTACCTCACGCCTCCACGAGTCTTATGATCACAAAAGGCTACCAGCTGAAACACGGAGACGCTGGTTGGCGTAGCCTGGGCAATGTTGTCAATCTGACAATAGCGAAGTGAGGGGGTGCGACTGGAGATCTTATACCTTTAAATCATATTGCATATTTCCCATTCTCATCTGATCAATAATTTTAGCACGCTTTGGAATCATTTTTGCATTCCATAACCATGTAAGAGCCGGGAACAACACGACAGGCATCAAAGGCTCAATTTGTTTTTCACCATTACATTTAATTTAATTTGCACTTCTGAACTTCAACTACTATATTCATCAAAGACTAGCATGTCCTTATCAGCAATATAAGATTATATTTTAATATTGTGTTTAGTGGCATTATCGTAAGATAAGCCATTTATTTCAGGAATCATCAAACCGGACTCTTCGTTCACTCCAATTGCTATATGTGATATGTTACTAGAACAGTATACAGAAAAACATATTTCAACATGTCTTATAAAACAATAGCTTTTATTGAATTTTTATCTCTGATATTTGGAATCATCTATTCTGTTTTCAGCTTTTCCAGGACAAGAAGGATATTAATACATATCTAATTTTTATTTATTTTTCAGTAACAATCCATTGGTAGTATCATTCAAGTTTGAAATTTGAATAAATTGGCATGTTTGTCTTTAATGATATCCTAATGTTTTGAGTACAAAATATACTAAATATCAAATAATAAATAACGGGGAAAGGGAGGGACCATCAGGGCACCCAAGTAAAACGATTTGGATAGGGAGCATGGGACTGCCTCCTCCCCATTGTTAACATTTCGCGGAACGAGGGCGGGCTCTTCGACCCCATCTATTGGGTTTATTCTGTCATTCGAGGGCTCGATTCTAGTGCTGTGCGTGTGAACTTGCTTTTGGAAGGAGATTCTCTTCCCAATATTCGCGGGTTGCGCGTAAGTGTCTCTGCTTACGGGCCCACACAAACGTTTTTGGCCCTTCATACAGGAGCTTGATGATCACAGACAACTATAGAATCCTGATCAAATCGTTTTTCAGATTATTCCACTGCTATGGAAAGTTACCTTGCTTCAATAGATGGTAGTATTACATCATCATATGACAATGTTTGTTCAGTGGTAACGAGTGCACACTAAAATTTTGAATTTTTTTGAGGTGCGCATATGCTCAGCAACAAACGAGCTCAGAGAGAAATGAGAGTGTTAGTGTTTATTTGTTAGCTCTCCCTCTATTATTTCTGTATTTTTTGTTTTGTTTATACTTGCTCAGTGTTGCTCAAAAATCGAAACGGAATCAAAATGGCATTGTAATGGATGTAAAGCAGATTCGAAACGCAACCGAAATTGAATTGTAATGGAATTTAAATGGAATCGAAAAGAAATCAAAACGGAACCAAAATAGAACCCAAATGGAGCCGAAACAGAATCGAACCGGAATCGATATGGAACTGAACCGGTATTGAAATGGAACTTCCATGATTAAAACATCCCCCCCCCCTTTTTTTAAGAAAGTCAAATACAAGACCCTCGCTGAGCAGATCCTCCACACTGTTGTGTAAATAAACTACTTGGAATGGTTTAATCTACTGCTCGTGCTTTCTCAGCGGGCCCTCCGCGCCCTCCCTAACTCTAATAAACATGTATAAGTACTATACGGCTGGAATAAAACTAAAATTGTTACTTGAGTTGTGTGAGACGTTTGAACTTGTTTTGAAGTTTTTTTTTTATAGCAGTACTTATCTTAGTAGTACTTATCTTAACGTATAGTACTTATCCCGGCTTTGTTGTTAAAGTACTATCAAAACTTATTTGTCTACCAACACCTCCTCTATGCATTTTTAAAGCCGAAATTTGTACAAAATGGCCCACTCTATAGATGGTTGTGAAAACAAGTTAATAAAACCTCTATAAGAACACAAAGATTTTGAAAATGTTCTAGTGAAAGATGTGATGACCACTTGAAAACATTCATAGAACCTATTGGCTGCCAAGAAAACCAGAATGTAGCCAAATGGCCACAGCTGTCAAACTTCACTGTGAAATCGAGGTTATTTTTTGTTGTTGTGCTTTGTTCGATTCTCTGCTCTTCTGATTCATTTAGCAGAAAAAAATACCTAGTGTTGCATGAAAAGTTATTTCATAGCAAAATATCCAAAACAAATTGTGTTTTCTACAGCGTATTATGCTTCAAATTATACGCGCATTTATTTTTATGGTGAATATTGGCACGATAAGAGCCGACAATTAATGCGCCTCGTAAATTATGTGAATTTAAAACAACATAAATCAAATTAAAACAAATCTCTTCGAAGAATCAATTATGAATTTTCTAAAAAGTGCTTGAAATTAGATGAGATTATCTAAAAGAATGCCAAAATTAGTCTCCAATCTACAGTTCATTTGCATACCATTGATAATTTTATGCATATATTTTTCCACATTTAAATTATTTCTGATGTTTCAATATGGCGATTGAATAAAAATCACAGTTTTGCCATAAAGCCAATTTTTCTTCGCAATAACTATTATAAAACTATTTGGTCTTACGGTGACTTCCTTGTCTGGCCAGAGGACGTACTTCCCATCCGCATGAGGCTTCTTTACGAACGGCAGAAGAATTTTCTCAAGACACTCCTCCTGGTACACTTGTTGATTGATGGCCAGACCGCTCAGCTTGAACCACGGCTTTGAAATCCTTCTGTTCGATATGGCGATGTACAGCATAATTTTGTTTTCAAATTCATGCCTGAACTTAAATTTTACTTCTGGGGGTGTGGCTGACTTGTCGCTGAAAAAGTAGCTGTCATTTCCTGGAATGTGGGTCTTCGAGAGCGGAAAGTAACTTTCGTCGTCCAGCACGAACGTCGTCCCGCGGTAGCTCTTCGTCTTCCACCGGCACTGCGATTTCACGGTCGCTATATGCTTGTCCATGTTCCTGGGGGACCGAGTCTTCTTCCGACAGATGATGTCCTCCATCTTGAGAGTTCGGTGAATCAAGGTATGGGAGCAGTGATATTTTCGGCCGGCGTCACGCAAACTCGTCCTTGTTTTCGAACAGGTTTTTCAACGCTCCGGGTCTTCCGCTCTACGCTCAGGTATGCCAGGATCCGGAAAACTGTACTCACGGGCACGTTTTCTTCTCAAAAGTGGTCTACCGTAAACTTTTTTCCACGATGACCATGCATTTCGTAAAACCGTACAACACGCTCGTGGAGTGCTTGCTGTTTCGACGCCATCTTCGATTGAACTGCCAGCACCCGAGCGAAAAGAAACATGCCGGCCATATCTAGGGAGTCCAGAGAGCAATTCTCTTGGAGAGTAAACAATTTACGCTCTTTACTTTCATTACAGAAAGGTTTTTAAATCATTCTCATTTTTTATTGAACACCCGTTATTCCTCACCGTAGCTCCACCCACGAAGTTTGCAAACGTCAACGCTAATGCTTATGCTTTTTTTTTTTTTTTTGGGGGCGTAGAACCACTGAGTTGAACTTTTGTGGTATACCCCTGTTTACTATTCTAATTCGCATCTTAAAGCTAGATCACCATTTGTCAAGTGACCAGCCCAAGACGCATCTCCCAGTCAGGCAAAATTGAGTTTATAAAACCCACCACCTTTCCAGGATTTGCAGTCCAAATTTCTTTAGGTTGCATATAGCCACTGTACAGAAATTTAAGTCTGCTCTTGCACAAAGCATCACAACTGCAAAGCAGATGTTCCGAGGTTTCACGTTCCATGTTACAGAAACGACAGATATCATTCTGAACCTGGCCAATGTTTTTCAAATGAAATCTACTCGGGCAATGTCCGGTTACTAGGCCAGTATAGGTACAAAGAACTCTCTTATTGAGCTCCAGAAGCTTTTTACTGATTGTAACATTTGGAATTATAAACCTTTTCGCTTGAACACACTTTGTGGTGACCAACCAATTGGTCATCACCCTTTGCACTTCCCAAGATTTTAATTCCATTTTTATGGCACAGTATGATATACCGCAGAATGGTTCTGGGCCAATAAACTGTGCATTTGAACCTTGTTTAGCAAGCTCGTCTGCCCTTTCATTGCCTTCAATGCCACAGTGTCCTGGAACCCAGAATAAATTTACCGGGTTCTCTTGGCACACCATTCGCAATGAAAGAATGCATTCCCAGACAAGTTTGGATGTGCATTTATAATTACTTAACGCTTTGAGTGCCGCTTGGCTGTCTGTAAAAATACAAATATTTGCATATCTATATTTCCTCTTCAGACAAACGTTAACACATTTTATAATAGCAAAGATCTCCGCTTGGAAAACCGTTGGATAGTTTCCCATCGCCACTGAGATTTCTACCCCAAAGATTCCTGCTCCCGTTTTTGTTCCAATTTTTGAGCCATCTGTGAAGATGCTAATTATGCTAATGCTAATGCTAATATTTGCTCAGATTTGCTCAAAATATCGTTGTATCAAGAAGCATTTCGCGAGCGCGTTTTACAGTTCTACGAATTGAACTGAAATCTCGGCAACAAAATAACGGTAAAACATTTTAAAACAAACATGCTGCGGCTTCGACTGTTAACCATATCCTTAGATCCCCAAAAACTATTCGCAAGCAAGGTAGTGGGTAGACCAGCCAAAATTATGGACGCAAAAGGACTTTGTTATCATTCTCGTGCCTTCAACCACAAGGATTCACTGAGCCAACGGGATGCCGCTAAAAAGTGCAACTGTTCTCACCAGTACATCTGCAACAAATTGAAATGAGTCGGAATAAAGGGCCGAAAGTAGACAAGAGCCCCAGAATAAACTGAGAACTAGATTTAGACGCTAAAATCCCAATTCCCCTGTTTGATATAAAATATTCCGGAAAGTGGTGCTGTACATTGCCATTTCCGAAAGGGGTGCTTCTTAGCCATGGTTCAAGCCCTCTGGTTTGGTTATCAATCAAGATGTGTACCAGAACGAATGTTTGAAGAAAACTTTAACCCCGTTTCTACAAAATTGTGATGCAGATGGACAAAACGTGTTTTTGACGTTCCTGAATAATAATTCGATCCCATTTGTACCCAAAAGCCACAACCCGACAAATCTGCTTCAGGGTTTCACAATCGAAGATTTCTTCGGAATTTTGAGCTCCTTGGTCTACAAAAATAACTGTGAAGCCACGAATTGCCAACAGTTGATTCATAGAATCAAGAGATGCATTCGCAAAGTTGATATGAAGGCCGCTAAACGCTCCTGTTCGGACATCAAACGGAAGCTTCACAAAACAGCCGCTTGCGAACTGTTTTCAAATGTTTACTTTTTTTCAACCGTGTACAATAAATCAGACCTTCTTCAAGTATTTTTGTCTTTTTTGACTGATAGCTTGAGAAAGAAATTCCAAAATTTAAGTTGCCACCCTTTATTATGATAAGATATTCTGTATATTTCAGAAATCTTCAAATCGATTTCTTCTTTCACTAAAATTGCTATCTTCAAAATGCAACTAGAACTGTACAAAGAAACCTTGTAAAAACATGTCTTAACAAATAATCTGCTGCTTTTCGAAAAAAAAAATCGAATATCTTTTATACTGAAATTTATTCTATGACTAGCTGAACCCGGTGCGTGCGCTGCTACGCTTGCAACTAAATGAAAGAAAATTTAATATAACTGGCACGATTATGGTTTTTGAATTTTTTTTTTCTTGAATTTTTTTTTTCTTGAATAAGCAGGGGTTCAAACTTCTATCAAAACATGCTTCTTACCCGAGAAATACACGTTTTGTGTTTAAGTAACCTGGACAATTCTCATTTTTGGTAGAAATTTGTGTTTCAATTGTATTCCCTTCCAGAGGGGGTGGTTTCTCAAACCACCATACAATCATTGCCTTCAAAACCCCCCACTTGCCAAATTTGGTTCCATTTGCTTGATTAGTTCTCGAACCATCACACGGGGCTCTTCGATTATAATAAAAATTTGAGTTTCATTTGTTTGAAGCCCCCCCCCCCCCTTTTCAGAGAGGCGTGGTGTATTGAACTACCATAGAAACATTTTTGCCTTCAAAACCCCCCACATGCCAAATTTGATTCAATTAGATATTTAGACGTCATTGGCTTTGACGCGCGTATCATGTCTCACTTCCGTGATATGCAGCAAGCATCAATAATGACCACAAAAATTATTTGATGTCACCTAACCCGTGCAGATTGCACGAAGCAAAATGTAAAAATATATGTGATGAATCGTAGTAAGCTTTTGTCGCGTTAGGCCATGCTTTTTTGGCTGTCATTTTTTGACGTAGACTACGTCTTACGGCAAGGGTAGGGTGTCAAATGAAAATCTAAAATATTGCGACCATCACGAAAAACCATACGTTTGGTACGCGAGTAACTCAAATAATCCACGATAGATTTACATGATTTCTTCCTCAATCGGTCGAAAATTTTACCGCGCTCCAATTCAATTGTCAAACATTATTCTCAAACAATAGTAAACTATTGAAAATAACGCAAATATAAGGTGATGTCTTATAATGTCATTTTGCAGAGTAAATTTACCAAATTTCCTATCACAGTTTTCAAATCGAAGCAAGGAACGTCTTGCATTCTTCATCTTTGTAGTAGAGAGGGACTTTAACCAATCATGTGATTCGTCTCTCCATGTACGTCTCGCATGCAGCGGAGAACGGTATAAAACGCGCACTTAGGAAAAATTTGCCTCATTCGTTTGGCAGCATTGAAGCTGTGCGGAGCTGGTCGCTGGAAGCTGGTCGCAGGCAGCTGGTCGCAGCTGCTGCATTCGTCCGGCAGCGGAGCTGGTCGCAGAGGCAGCTGGTGGTCGCGTAGTAGCTGGTGGTGGTAAGTACCAAGGCTCTCCCGAACAGCGATCGTCACGATGAGGTAAAATGGCGGATTATGGGGGCGCACAATCGCGTCGGTTTGTGCAAGCCGCCATCTTACCTCATCGTGGCGATTGTTTCGCCGCGACTTCGAAAACGCTGCTGTTTGGGGGAAAGCGTCCTTGGGGGCGAGCAGCAGTAGGTGGAAATAATCTGTCCTTTTGAGGACAATAAATTAAAATAAAAGAGTTGTTAAATTTTTAACCCTTAAATGCATGATTTTTCATATCTCAACGAAAAAAAATCTTGTAATAGATATTGGGCCTAAAAATACGAAACAAGTGATAAAAAGTTCAATAATTGTAATTTGGCCCTTTTTTATTCAATATAAATGTATGTTGCCAAATGGCAACACTATGCGTTAGGCGATAAAACAATGTTGTCACTTTGTAGTTCCAAACGCATAGTGTTGCCATTTGGCAACATGTTATTTTATGTCGAAAAACAGTTTGTTTCTTTATTGTGACATAAGGTAAGTATGTTTAGTACATTGTATGCGAGGGAATCTTACAAGATTTTCATCATGTATGGAATGTGAGAAAACAATTTCTTTCTTTCGTATGGCAAAGTGCAACTTTACATTTACTGCATTGTATGCGAGAAAATCCTTTACATCCAGGTAACTTACACCTTGTTTTCTTATTACACCGTTGTTCATAGTGATCTCTTCCATCCGTACGAACGACTTTCGAAGGAACGTAATGCTTCGGACAACGACGTTTTTTTGTTACTAACAGTGTTTCTAGTTTACTTGGTCTTCCTCTTTTGTGTGCGCCACTTGGGCCGTATTTGCACAATGAATCGGCCAGGTCTGTTCTGAAGTCTGCCAAACTCAGCGTTTTTAGTTCCTTGCCTTCATTCGATTGTTTGTACAGCACCCAAGAATTGATTATAGCCATGTCCAACAAATGGTAAAAAAGTCGAATGTACCATTTTCTACTTTTCATCTTAATCCTGTACCTGCCAAGAAAGCTGTCCATAAGATCCACTCCACCCATATGAGCGTTATACTCTTTGATGATTTTTGGACAAACAATTGAGGTTTGCTTCTTATTTTTCTTATCAAATCTTCTGATGGTGCCCTCTGGTTTAGCGCCAACATACGTGGAAGCTAGTGTAACAAGCTTGTTATCTTTCCAACACGTTACACTAATGGGCACACCTTCATAGTCAGTAAGTTGTTCTTCATAAGTTCCGCGCTTTACAGACGTCTTATTGAAATCTTTTTGTGAAGGAAGATTGCAATGTTTGCCCAGGCGATTTCTCTGAATGGTTCCTAATGCATGAATACCTTGAGTCGATAAATAGTGTAACAATGGTAATGTTGTGTAATAGTTGTCAAAGTACAGTATATGGTTCACATTTCTATGAAGTGGTCGACATAAACGGACTACTGTGTTTCCCACTGATCCGAGATCAGGCTCTTCTGATAATCTTACATGCTCTTGTTTTCCGCTATATATTTCAAACCTGTAAGCATAGCCACTCAAGGAGCATAAGACATACAATTTAAAACCCCACTTGTGAGGCTTATTTGGCAAGTATTGCTTCATAAAGTGGCCAATTTTGGTGGCACACATTTGCTCATCAAGAGATAGTCTTTGCTCGAAGGGCGTAGTGGAAGAAAAAGCATTGTTCATATGATCTATGAAAGGTCTAATTTTGTGGAGGCGGTCATGATCGGGGTGACCAACAGGCTTGTGGAGATCATTATCATTGAAATGAATCACGGAACGTATTTTTTCGAATCGATTTAGGGTCATTGATTCCATTATCGTTCGAAAACCATGCTCTGACCAATATGACCTCACATTCGGGTAATGATACACTGACATGAATATAAGAATGCCAAGAAACTTACGAATTTCTAACAAAGTTACCGGTTGGCAGTGCGCAATTTCTTTTTGGACTATATACAAATTCGTCTCGAACACTATTTTCATCAAAATGTTATCCGTCATGAAAAATGAAAAGAATTGAAACGGCGTCTGTATTGCTGTTGTTCTTTTGTAGGGCTCGAGGTCTCCTGTAAATTTCACCCGATCTTCGTCGTAAATCAGGTTATCTTTTCGCCATACCAGCTCACGGATTCCTGGCTTCTTGATTGCTGCTGGTTTCACAGGATCGACATTCGGAGAATCGTTTTCTCCCGAATCACTGGAAAAGCTGGTAGGTTCTTCATCGTCCGATTCGGTCAAGTCAGATGCTCCTTCCAATTCGCGTATTAAATCAACACTGGTAGGATAATAATCAAATTCATTTACATCCATTATATCTGCCTCGTCTTCCGATATGGAACCATCCTGCAGAGATGCTAGATATTCTTCAATATCCCTTTCTCGGCATTTTCTATTCGCCATTCTAACAAAATATGGGAAAAAAGAAAAATAAAGCAATACGTAAAACTTCTACACATAGTAGTGATAAACGCATAGTGTTGCCATTTGGCAACATATAAATTTTATCTTATATTTAAAAGTAGGGAAACTGAATTAAAGTTCCGACACAACGTACTTATTGTTGCCACTTATTTCAACACAGTAACATTTTTTTCAGATGAAAATTTAACGTTTTGTGGACAAAATTCGAAAAAAATATCCGATGCGAATCGATCTGAAGTCAAACTTTAGACACTTGTAAACAAAATGCTTGATATGTCAACATTAACCGTTACTTGCGTAACTTTATCTTACCGTAGTTGTCGGTTTCTGTGTAAGCTTTCAATATTATGCAAAAACAACACAAAAATAAAAATTATATTATTATGTTATGACAAAAACTGATGTGTTGCCAAATGGCAACATTATGCATTTAAGGGTTAAATAAACAACTGAGAAAATTTTGTCATTCCTGTTCAAGACTCCACTCAAGCTAGTTGTAAAATAAATCCTTTCTACTGTTCAAACTTTGCTGTTCCGGTTATTTCCAACAATCAAGAAATATTAACCAACCTTTTCTCCCATACCCATTGCAAAGAATAATGATATTTTATAAAACTCACTCTCTTTCTTCTGCGAGATCTAATATATATATATATATATATATATATATATATATATATATATATATATATATATATATATATATATATATATATATATAATATATACATATATATATATATATATATATATATATATATATATATATATATATATATATATATATTTCGATTTCCTTAACGTTTTAGCCATAATGGATTCACTAATTTACCTGATATTCACATAGAAACATGAATAATTATTTCACAAGAAAACCATAGACCATATTTTAGGTACGCATTTAACCTTATATTCTCAACTGTGGCCTAATGTATTCATCACATAGTAAAATGTAGAATATAAAAGTTTTCAATGGAAAAGTAAGAGTGAGCGGTTGTGTATTTTTCGAAGGGCTTATTCATACCAACACCTATATAACTAAATGAATATAGTGGGAATTTTAATGTTTTGAAATGGAATGGCCGATTGATCACATGAGAAAGTCATTTAGATGTTATTAACTAGCTTTATATTCCATATAGTATACCGAATACAGCCGAATGCCCGGAGCGATAAAAAAAATAAATGGCCGGAGCGAAGAAATAAATAAACTTTTCTGAAATTCGTTCGAACAAGAATCCTTAATGATATCCATATCCATCGAAAGTTTTCGGCTTAATAATGATGGGGGGAAGGTGGGCTGGTGCTAAAACTAGTTAAAACTATCATTAATTTAATAATTTCATATTCCCTAACAGATCCTCAACTATCTTCTAGGCCTTAAAGATAGCCCATAGCAAAACGTGCAACCGTGGCCGTGTCATCATTCAAATAAAAAGGCCCTTTTCAGGGCCACCAAAGAGTTATAAAGAGTGTACAAGAGAATTTTCCCACATACTGACTTCATAAAACCAAACGGCCCTTTTCAGGGCCACCAAATAATATCTCAAGAGCGTACAGTAAAATTTTCTTACACACTGGCTTCAAGACGCTGGTCTAATGTCCCATAAGAACCGCACCCGTCATATTGTGACTTAAACTGCTTCTATCGGTAAGGGTAAGCGACTGGCACGAATAATTGAAACCCTTTTAACGCTAATAACACTAGTCGGCAAAATAACTTTTTTCGCTCCCGTCGGCATTTCTGGTTGGATTTTATAGATTTTGCTACGCTGAATCCGAATATGGGCTCAGAAATGCTTTAACACGTCCAGTTTTTGAGAAAAATGTGATTTAAACTCACAAAAACACGTACTTCCGTAGTAATATGATCTACCTAAGCAACAACCAGAATATTGGCTCTGCCCTTTGCAAGTTGGACTTGGATTTTATGGAATGGACCTCCCTGAATCCATTCGCGAACACAGATTTTTCGCAACACGTAAAATTGATGAAATAA